>JAKCPI010019490.1:0-83485 GCA_023213315.1 Euborellia annulipes
GTATCGAGGGGGCGCCTAAGTCTTGATTCGTCTGGGGCGGAGGGGCGAAGGCCCCACCTAAATACGCTACTGACCCCAATAATATTCATAATAACGGGCATCGTAAAACGTCTTAAATTGCCGAAAAGACTGTGTGTATGTGTGTGTAAGTGAATGGGAAAAAAGTGTGAGTGTTAAAAAAAAAAATGAAAATTTATTAATTAAAATAAATAATTAAATCTCTCTAATGAAAAATTATAAAAATTGTTATATAATTAAATTTTCTTTTTTTTTTAATTAGTATAGGAAATGGAATTTTTTTAAAAATAATTGGGAGAATTGGAGAAATGTCGAAAAAATTCGTATTATATTGTATTATTAATTATTAATAATATATATAAAATATTGTAGGCCCTATTAATAAATATAATAATATTTAAATAAATAAACTAGAAAAATGAGGTAAATTGGTAAAAATTGGTCGAAGAAATCAATGGAAACATAGATTTCTAAAAAAAATATTTTAGTTCTCTCCAAAATGTGTATTTCAGTTGTACTACTGGTTAAAATGGGAATAAGTAGCTTTAATTAATTCGTAAAATTTGGTGTAGGAAGGCCCAGTGATGGGCTACAAAAAAAGCCCTGGTGGTGGTACTGCGTTGCTTCACTTAACACAAAACTTGTCTTACGTCAGGGGATAGCGAAAAACGATCACAACTTTTTATTTCACCCCCAATATAAGAAAAAACTTGTATCTCCCTTACCAGATGAACGAGACAACAATGGAATAATAATTTATAGAGTTATCGTGAATAAGCACACACACACACACACAACAAGTCGCTTCTGTATTATGGTCAATTAAACAGTTTGATAGTTTATAAATTTTATATTCTAGTCTTTTTTATTTTTTTTAACGAGCAAATTTTAAAGCCACAGGTAGAGAGAGAGAGTCGTTCGACAAGATAATGGAATTTTATTTTTTATTTTTTCTTTTTGTTCAGTCAGCCTCTTCTTCCTTCTGGGTTTTTATATTTATATGGAAGACATTAAAAATTTCGAGCACAATAGCCAAAGAAACGAATTGATGACCCTGCAGTTGCATAATAAAAAGTGATTGGTTGGTTTCCGGGTTGACTTTGAATTAACTTCTTGGTAATCAAGGGTAGGTTCCATTCCTGGACTTTGAAATAACACTGCGCGTCAAAAAAAAAAAAAAAAAAAAAACGTAACACTTTGTTTTTTTTCTTAAAAAGACTTGTTCTAATCTTTAAACATTTAATATGAAATATATTTTACATTTCTAAGTAAATTTAACACAAATCCATATAATTTTAATAAATAATTACAATTTAAATAAAACAAAGACAAAAATGTCGAAATATTTATTAAGTTAAATTTTTCAACGTAATCTTTCCATTTCAGTTTTTCTCTGTCTATTTTATTGAAAATTCTTAGAAAAACAAAATTTGTAATTAATATCCAACAAAACATATCGAGATTATGTTGAGAAAGGAGGTCATTTATAGATGTCGATCGTGACTTTTTGCGTTTTGAAATCAGAAGAAGATCGAAACGTCGATTGGTGGATGGGGGGGGGGGGGGGTGACAGCGGGCAATTTGTCGACTGCAACAGGTCGCTGTGCCCTATTGTGTTGTCCCTTGGCTTCATAAATCATCCCTCCGCACGCCCTTTTTGCCCAAAACAACCCTCCAAACGAATCTCATATATTCGATTTTAATTGAATATGTATATATTTAGAATAGATGTCACATCCAATGTCACACTTTTTTTTTTTTCTATCAGAAATAATTATAAAACGAATCCAATTCGAAATTCATAAATAAATGAATTCGTTAATTCAAAGGCACACATAACAAATTAGTGACTTGTGGTGGCGCTTTGATCTAAATTCAACCCCCTCCCCCTCCCCCCACGATGACTAAAATTAAATCTTTTTTCGATTGATTAATTAATCGTGGTTAATTTGACAGAACCCTCTCTCTCTCTGCAAAAGTTTTATTTTTTCTGACTCTAAATTGAGCATCCGTTTTTTTTCTTCCCCCTTCCCTTCTTCAGGAGTCATTTGATTTATTATAGAAAATGACATTTCGAGAATCATTTCTCAAAGATAAAGATGAACGCCCCCACCCCCCCCCCCCCACCCCCTTTCTGATATAAATCTATTTATTTTTTTTTTTCTACAAATTTTATATATTTGACATACGAGATCAAATCTATATTTTCTTTTCAATTAATCATGTTTAAAAAAAAAAAAAAAAAAAAAATGATTTCAAATCAAACTAATCTCCAGTTGATTTTGGACAAATTCCAAATAAACAAGTTGTTAATGATGATGAAGAATTTTTGGATTAAAATGATCATTCGATCCTATTCAGACCAAAAAGACCAAGTCTTTTTTTCATAGATCTCCAAAAATTGGAATATTTTTAAGATAAAAAATCTCCGAAATAACAGAGTTGAAAAATCTGAAACTTTTTTTAAATGATAATCAGAAAGTTTCATCAGAGTGTTTGGCCTAGAGTCATATTTTATTTGATGAAAAGGTATTTGTATTGTAAGCCCTATAACAGGGCAAAAGGAATTGTTTTTTTGATAAATCACTGTGCGTCAATAAAGACTTAACACTTTGTATCTTTTTAAAAGACCTGTTCTAATCTACCTTAATGATTCTCTAAGAAACATTTAATATGAAATATCTTCTACATTTCTAAGTAAATTTAACACAAATACAAATCATTTTAATCAATTTAATACAATTTAAATAAAACAGACAAAAATATCGATTTTCAATTTGAGGAACAAATTCAACATAATCTCGATATGTTTTGTTCGATATTAATTGAAAATTTTGTTTTTATAAGAATTTCCAATAAAATAGACAGAGAAAATCTGAAATGGAAATATTATTTCAAAATTTTAGAAATTTAGCGTTAATAAAAATATTTCGACATTTTTGTCTTTGTTTTATTTAAATTGTATTAAATTGATTAAAATGATATGGATTTGTGTTAAATTTACTTAGAAATGTGGAGGATATTTCATATTAAATGATTCTTAAATTAGAGAATCATTAAGGTAGATTAGAACAGGGTAAAGTGATAAGTTTTCATTGACGCACAGTGTATAAACTGGAATACAGTAGATATCTTGAAAACATGGCTTAAAATGTCAATTAATCTATTAAATTGAATAATAGAACATGGCTGTAGCTGATATGTTTAATAGGAAAGAGGGTGCAGCCAAATAATTGAGCATCTATTCAGTAATGAACACTCTTTATTGGGACGTTTCGGCTGGGATCAACCCTGCCATCTTCAGCATTAAACGAGCATAATTAAATATAGTTGTCATTAGTTGATAATACAAGTTGTTTGCATTTTTTTGTCCAATGAAGGCTGAGGGGGGTTGATCCCAGCCGAAACGCCCCAATAAAGAGTGTTCATTACTGAATAGATGCTCAATTATTTGGCTGCATCCTCTTTCCTATTAAACAAATTAATCTAATATTTGACACAGGGGCGTATATAGAAATTGTTTTCAGGGGGGCCTGATCTCAAAAAATTTTCACCCGCGGAACCAAAATTTTTTTCGTGTGCCGCCCGCGGGATATTTTCTCTTTCGCGGAACAAACATTTTTCCCGTGTGCCCCGTCCGTGGAACCTTCATTTTCGTCATGTACCGTTCGCGGAACATTTCCTCTTTTTTTGGAACCTTCATTTTCGCGTTAGGGGGCCGAGCAAGCATTTCGGGGAGGGGGGGGGGGCGAGACCCATTATTGGCTCTATATTCCTATATATGCCTCCTCGCCCCCCCTTATATACGCCCCTGAATTGACATTTGATTTTTATAAAAAGAAAGAAAAACTTTGTATAATGGCTTATTTTTGTTACAATTTGAAATATGCTTATAGGCCTGATGATGATCTAATTATGGACCGAAACTAGAGTTGATGCACCTGGTGGTCAACAATAAATAAAGAAGCAGTAAACTTTCTCTCTTTCTTATTGATTGGATACTCTTACATCTCCTGTATTGATTATTTAAAATAGCCCTCGGACTTGGTGTATTTGGTAGCATGCCTACCGAACGTCTC
Organism: Euborellia annulipes; assembly: GCA_023213315.1. Taxonomy (NCBI): domain Eukaryota; kingdom Metazoa; phylum Arthropoda; class Insecta; order Dermaptera; family Anisolabididae; genus Euborellia; species Euborellia annulipes. The sequence goes on from JAKCPI010019490.1 coordinate 4,098, forward strand.
GGGTTCGAACCCCAGGCAGTCCGATCATTTTATTTAAGCCATTTGGATACTAAATGGCTTAAATAAAAACGCCTGGACCCCTAATATGTAAATTAATTAATAACGGTTATCGTTAAAAGTCTTATATGGCCTAAGTTGCCGAAAAAAGTGTGAGTGGTGAGTGTTAAAAAAAATAGTCAATGTCTCACGTTATCTCTACTTGTAAGTGTCAAACAACAAATTTACCCAAAAAATTTTAGAATACGTCACTCATTTAAATATCACTTGTCTTTTTTTTGTCTTCTTTCAGATAAAAATTTACATCTCAATTTAGCGAGAATGTTACGTAGTGTTAGAATTCAAAATGGAGGCAAGAGGCCCTGTGTCGGCCATTATCGATTCAAGAGGGGCGTTAAGAGAGAGAGAGGAAAAATTGCTGGTTCTCAATACATAGAATGGCCAATTATCTTTAAACGCAGCAACCATGTTGTTGTTGTTGTTAACATCTCACTAACATTAGCAAAACATTGAAATTTTTTTGATAAGTCTAGACTTATTTATTTCTGTCCATTTTGATGATGATGACACATAAGAGAAACGGTGACAGATTGTCACCGTTGTGTGGGTGAGATTGGTGTCAGTGTTAGATTGAAAAGGGAGGGGGTGAGTTGATCTATTTCCAGACAACATCTATGTGTGTGTGTGACGACAAAGAGCAAAACGACAACGCAGTTAACTATGCTGTGATAGATGTGATTAATATCATTAAGATGCCATCTAGGAATTCCTCTTTAAATTCTTTTTCTGGCCTCTCGTCAATCATTTCACTCAACCGAGATTATTAATATGTCGCTAAATTTATATTATTGTTAATTTCGAAAAATGAATAGATTAAATCTGCTACAATATATGAACCCTGTTATGCAATGGTGTGTCAAAGACCGAAAAATTCAAAATTGAGTTAAGCACGGAATATTGTTTTAAATGCTTTAATTAATAGTATTTTTTTATGAGAAATATGTCCTAAAAAATTTATATTTAATGTAAAAGCATAAAATTATTTTTACAATATTTCAATGCAGGATTTTACATTTTGCAATAATAATTTATGTTCCTAACACGTTGTTTTTTATGGTGTTAACAACCAATAAAAACTTATTTAAACTTAAATAAACCAAAATCCTTTTTTTTTTAATGAGAAATGAATTCGTAGGTGTCAAAATTTAATTTTACTTTCTCTTACCTATGTATATATGTAATATATATATAGAGAGAAAGTATTGGATTCATGTCAAAAATTCGATGTCGAGATTTTGATGGATCTTCACGTTTTGAGGTCCCCTGAATCCAAAAAACTGGTTTTCGCGACATGGTCTGTCTGTGTGTGTGTGTGTGGGTGTGTGTGTGTGTGGGTGGGTGTGTGTGTGTGTGTTCAATTTTAAGCATGAAGGAATTGAGCTAGGAGATTGAAATTTTATATTTAAGTTAAATACCTCCCGGGACCGGAAAATAAGCTTTTAATCAAAATCGGCCAAAGAGTACTAGTACTTTACTGATGTACTTTTTCAGTTTTTTTCGATTTTCTCAAAATTCGCTCTAACGATTTTGATTAAAATTCAAAAATCAATTATTTTTTAGATGCTCTTTCAAATGTATATTCTCGTTTTGCCCTCAAAATTGTTTGAAGCACACTTTACTCTTGTGCTTCATAGGAAAGATAGGAGAAATGGTTGCCATGGTAACAAAATATAAATATTTTCCCATATTTTACATCTGAATTCAAATATTCCCTACTGCCGGGAACTAAATACATGTCGACACAAAAAATCTGGTGTGACAAGCACAGTACACAACTTTCGATTACCGAAGGTAAGAGAAAGTTGTGTGCTGTGCGCCAGTCACACCAGATTTTTTTGATATTATTCCTGATAATGAAGATGAGGATCAGAGCGATTTCGATATTAAGTCAATTTCATTATTTTAACTTTGATTTACTGTTGCCATCTTCACTTCCATTCAGGAATTAATTGATGGGAAAATTTTGTATTTAATTTTAAAACGTTAATACTATTTAAAATTTATTAATGTAATTTTGATAAAAAGTTTCTAAGCTATTAGTATTAAATATAACCATAAAAGAACTTTAATAATATCTTCGTTTTAATTTTTGAATTATAACCTAAAATTATTTTATTTATTATCAAGAGACTTTGAAGCATTTTTACAAATTGTAAATTGGACTTATGTTAGAGAATTTTGCAAAAATAATTTTTTATATTTTATTGTTTTTCTCTAAACTAGTCGTATTTTTATAGATAATTTATGAATATCTGCCATTACAGTATTTACTTGCACAATTGACAAAAAAAATGATATATAATCTAATCAAAACAATTTAAATCAGAAAAACTTTAATGTTGATTTTCTCAAAACTCGATGTTTGGTCTTTGACACACCATGGAATAACAGGGTTCATATATCTAATGTATTTATTCTTATTTTAAACAAAGTCGAAAATTTAATTATATAACAATTTTTATTATTTTTCATTTGAGAGATTTAATTATTCCATTATTATAAATAATTCACACTTTTTCTCATTCACACTCACACTCACACACACATTCACACTGTCTTTTCGGCAGGCAGCTCAGGCCATATAAGACATTTACGATAACCGTTATTTATGAATTTATATATATTAGGGTCCAGGCATTTTATTTAAGCCATTTGGTATCCAAATGGCTTAAATAAAATCATCAGACTGCCTGGGGTCCGAACCCGCGACGTTTGGTATATGAGGTTAGCACGCTAACCTCTACACCACGCCCCGTGGGCATTATAAATAATTATTGAAAGTTTTTAATTTTTCATAGGGAGAGAGAGAGAACGCAATGCTTGCCCTCGGGCTTGGTGTGTTGGTAGCGCGCCTGCCTTGTATACCAAGGGTCGCGGGTTCGGATCCCAGGCAGTCCGATGATTTTATTTAAAGCATTTGGATACCAAATGGCTTAAATAAGAATGCCTGGACCCCCAATAGATATATTAAACATACGAGTATCGTAAAAAGTCTTAAATGGCCCAAGTTGCCAAAAAGTCTGTGTGAATGAGAAAAAAGTGTGAATGTTTTTAAAAATCAACACTCATACTTTTTTCTCACTCACATTCACACAGTCTTTTTGTCAACTTAGGCCTTTTAAGACTTTGACGATAACCGTTATATTATTTATAATAATATCTATTGGGGGTCCAGGCATTCTTATTTAAGCCATTTGGTATCCAAATAAAATCATCGGACTGCCTGAGGTCCGAACCCGCGACGTTCGGTATAGAAGATAGGCACGCTACCAACTAAACCAAGCCCGTAGGCATAATTAATTATTGATAGTTTTAATTTTTCATTGGGAGAGAGAGAGAGAATACAATGTTTGCCCTCGGGCTTTGTGTAGTTGGTAGCCTTGTATTCCAAGAGTCGCGGGTTAGAATTAGAAAAAAAGTGTTAAAAAAAAAACACAATTCATTTGTTTCACAAATTCATTTTTTTTTAACACTTTTTTCCCATTGACACAGTCTTTTCGGAAAATTAGGCCATATAAGACATGACGATTTGGTACCCAAATGGCTTAAATAAAATCATCAGACTGCCTTGAATCCGAACCCGCGACACAAATTCATTTGTTTATATTTACATGTTTTTTAATGAAATCTGTATGATTTTGTTTTGATTTTTTTTTCAAAATTAACGAAACATGTCTTTTTCTTCGTTGATTATTTCAAAAACTATTCAGTTTTCACAAACGCACGATGCATCAGGGGTAAGTAAACGGGGAATGTTTTTTTTTTAATGAGGGTTTTTATGCCGTAATTTAAGGCTTTTCCCTCAAAAAAAAAAAAAAAAAATCCTTAGAGAGATCAGGGATGGGACTCGGATTGGATAAAGGCGGACAGACAGACGGACACTTCGGCATTATACTGTATATATAGATTATTTTTTTAATAATCCAGATGAGTATTTATATATTTTAAGATGAGAGAAATGCCGTATATTCCGCCCTACGGAAAATTTTTTTCCCCTCCCTTTTTTTTTTTTTTAAGGGAGACTAAATTTTTTCCTCACCTTTTGCAAAACATTTGACTTTTTTTTTTGCACGCGAGCCTTTTCCCATCTTTTTAGACTCAAGTTTCGGCTACTTTTTGGCCGAAACAGAAACTACGGCCGAAATCAGGATTTTTGGCCGAAACCGAATATTCGGTCGGTTCCTAATAATAATAATCATACAAAATGACAACTCCACAATTTGACTCAATGCTCTGTCATTCGAGTTCATACTTTCGGCTATGAAGATTTATTTCATTAAAACCGAAACTGTTTCCTCAACAGAGAGTTTAATTTCGTGGAGACTTATTATCTGGCTGCATTCTCCGTTCCTATCTACTGTTTAAATACAAAAGCCACTTTAATATTTTCTAATTAACTAGAATATTGTGAGAAATGAGTGAAGAAAGGAAGCCTCTCTTTAGCGGGCGACGCGGCTAGTTGTAATATTTATACATCGAACGAAGAAGACAGACGACGTAAATAGACATTGTCTTATCAAACGCTATGTCCTTTTTGTCTCTCCAATTATATCAGGATGTTAATTTGAGGCTCAATTTGTCAGATGTTGAATAGGGCGATGTTTGCGACAGTTGTGTCGACTCCAACCAAGATCAAATTATCAAATTATTATTAAAATAAAAAAAAAAATCCCTTCTTTCTATTCTTCTAACTCTTTTGTATAATAATAACCCTTTTTTTTCTATCTCTAATCAATTCTATATATAATAATAAAGACATCAAAACATTTCGTTCGTGTCTTTTGAATTGAATTGAAACAAACAAAAGGAGAGAGGGGAGGGGGGGGGGGATATCTATTGGTGGTTGATTTTAACAAGACGTAGACATATGTTTTTGTTTTTGACATCTTTTTAAGTTTGGTGAGTAGAAAATAATAGTAATCTCAAGGGTATTATTTGATATATTGAACTTTTGGATATCTCTCTTAAGGGAGCGAAAACAAATTCGGGCCTTTTTTTTCTTATTTTACTAATGTATATAATCAAACAAAAAGCGTAAAGTATTTTTATATCTAGTCATTATTTAAACAAACTAAAATAAAATAAAAAAAAAATCTTGAGATTTTATTTAAAACGCGTCTTAAGATCAAAGACAAAAAAAAAAAAAGAAAAATTTAATTATATAACAAATTTTATAATTTTTCATTTAGGAGATTTATTTAATCTAATTATTAATTGGCTTTAATTTTGAATAAAGCGAAAAAATTGCAAGAAGTAAGGGAGCAGAAAGGAAATAAAGAAAAGATCTTTTTTTTTTCCGCTTTATTTAATACAAATGTCGACGTTTCTTCGGGCCCTTATCAGGACATGATTTGTTGGATTGGAGCTCTTGGCGACTCCTAACAAATTGTAGGTGCGAAAGAGAGCAATTAACCAACGAATCGCACCTACAAGTTGCCAAGAGCACCTCTAAGCTCGAGGACAACATGTCCTGATGAAGGTCGGAAGAATCGGCCGAAACGTCGACATTTGTATTAAATAATGTGGAAAAAGGCTTTCGGCTGCCTTTTTCACCTCATTATTAATTAGTAAATGTAATCATATATAAGAAATTTTACTGTTAAGGACGGTTTATTTCAATCGACAAAATAAGATCTTGGTGTGATCTGGCGAAATCTAATTAAAATTTCTTTACTCTATGCTGGTGCATTTTTCAAAAATATTTAGTTACCAGCGTCCAGATTTCGTCCGGACAGCCTGGATTTGTAACAACCGCTTTGGCGTCCGGATCTGAGAAATGTCTGATATGAACCAAAAAGAGGGGAAAATAATAAATATTTACCACCCGACCCCCTTCCCTTGTTTTTTTTTTTTGCTTGCACCCACTTTTATCTATATTTCTAGACAATTTTATAAAAGATCAATTTCTAAGTCTACTTGCCTGTTTGTAATAACTATTAAACAGATTTTAATGAATTTTTTTTTTTTAATAAGTAAATTTTCCAGGGGTTGCCGGTAGATGGCTACGGCCAGGAGTCGTTTGAGTTTGAGGTGTGTGTTCTTGCACGAAAAGCACCTCGGGCAAATAAACGAGGATTCCGATAGGAATTTCAAATAATAATTTAAAACAAAGTAATGTTATTTCAACAGACAAGGATTGAATGCCTTCTTTTATACTTCACTTTCGCTATCTATTAAAATAATTTCATAAATAGAATCAACTACCAACTTTTTTTTAATAGACTTGATTAGAATTGATATTTTCAAGGTTAATTGCGTAATTATGAAAAAAAAAAAAACGACGGAAAATAATGATAATTCAAGTTTTAGCTTAAAAAAGAAAAAAGAAAAATTTGCACACGCAGCAGCAGCAGCAGATCAAAAAGTTTTTTTTTTTTTTTTAATTAAATTTTATTTATTTATTTATTTAAATCAATTTTTTTTTATAAATTTAAATTAGATGTTTTGCAAAAAAGAAAAAGAAAAAAAAAAAACTGTATCATTTTCTATGGCAATTATATCAAATTGATATTAGAATAAATTGGCTTCAAAACATATCGATAATTATTTCAATTAATTCAGGTTTTTATTCTCACGGATATAAAAAGAAACGATATCTGACGAAACTGGCTGGCCAGTTTTATAAACAGAAAATAAAAATAATCTTCGTTTAATGTGCTGGCAACATCAGATTTCCGGAATTAAATCAGAAAGAAAGATAAATTGAATCAAACGTTTCGGGCGCAAATCTCACTCTTCCTCAAAAATAAAAATTATTTCAGTAGGTTTCAATTAAGGGCGGATACAAGGGGGGATAATTACCCCCCCCCCTCCCCCGAGATTTGAGAAATAAATTTTATTTTGAATATAAAATTTTAAAATACATAAAAATTTGATTTGTAAATATAATATATTCTGGTAAACAAGTACAGCACGCCTACGGGCTTGGTCTAGTTGGTAGCGTGCTGGCTTTCTATACAAAGGGTCGCGGGTTCGAATCCCAGACAGTCCGATGATTTTATTTGGATACCAAATGGCTTAAATAGAAATGCCTGGACACCCAATAGATATTATAAATATTAACTGTTATCGTCAAAGTCTTAAATGGCCGAAAAGACTGTGTGAATGGGGAAAAAAGAAAAAGTACAGCACCTTTAAATTACCAAAAGTAAGAAAAAATTGTGCTGTGCGACCAGTCACACCAGATCCCCCCCCCCCCCCGAGAAACTTCTCTGGATCCGGCCTTGGTTTCAATATTATAATATTTCTTGAGTTATTATTAAATTTATTTTCTTTAAACCATTTTTTTATAGCATCATCAGGACTGTTAAATGTGAATATGTGAATAAAATTATGTAGAAAAAAAAAATTTTATTAAAGAATATAAGAATTAAATTAAAATTATAAATTTTTTCCCGTAAATATAAAATTTATAACATGTATTTATATTTGGACCCTGTTATGCATTAGTGTGTCAAGCGCCAAAAAAAATAAAAAATTGTTTAGAACAGAAAATTGTTTTTAAAAATATTAATTATATTTTTTTTTTTTAAATATATCCTAAAAAAATTATTTTTTTTTTTTGTTTTTAAAAAAAAAAAAAAAATAAATTATAATAAAACAAAAAAAAAAAAAAAATTTTTTATTTTTTTCCAAAAAGTGGGGGGGGGGGGCTTGACACATAGGGGGGGGGGGATTTATAATAAATAATAAAATTTTATTCACATGTTTGATTACTGATTTTTTTTTTTTTTTTGGCAAATGGATTATTGCATTAATTTCCTGTCTAAATTAAATGTTACATTATAAAATAAAATGAAACAAGTCTGTTGTTGTTTTATGCGGTATGCGGAGATTTTTTTTTTATTCCTTTTGAAGCGGAATCTTGAATATGTATGTGTGACAGACAGTAAAAAAAATAGCAATGCTCGTTTCAATTTTGCTTGCATCTTTAGCAATATATTATTATATAAAAACGAATAAATAAATAAATCACGTATCATATTGAGAGAAAAAAAAATCGAGATCAAATTAATTGGTCATTTATGAGTTTTTGATGAGGAAATACACGTTTTGAGGGTCCCTGAATCCAAACAAGTGTCTCTGTGTATGTAAACAAAATATCTCAAAAACGAAAAGAGCTAAGAGGTTGAAATTTTATATTTAAGTTTGGTACCCCCCTGGGACGTGACAATAAGCTTTTGAACAAAATCGACCAAAGAGTACTAGTACTTTATTGATGTACTTTTTCAGTTTTTTTCGATTTTCTCAAAATTTGTTGTAACGATTTTAATTAAAATTCATAAATCATTTATTTTTTAGATGCTCTTTAAAAAATATATCAGTGAAATTTTTCGTGAAAATTGTTTGAACTACACTTTACTGATGTGGAAACATTCATAGCTCAGCGCCATCTATGAATCATCGCGTGGTCAAGTTTGGAACTAAAGTGCTAAGAGCAACTAAACATATCTCGACACAAATAAATCTGGTGTGTGCTGTGCGACCAGTCACACCAGATTTTTTTAAAAATCACTTTGTCCTTGGTTTAGCTACTGGAATCCATTTTTATGTCTTATGATTTTTATATTATTAATAAAAAAAATAAAATAAAATAAAAAAACTTAATATAAAATGAATTAATTTTATTACTTGAGAGTCTCCATATTTTTTCTCCCCGCCGCCGCCGCCACGCAATTAAATTTAATTTATATATTTTAATTTTATGGATATGGTATTATTCTAAGTTATAGCATCCAACATAATTTCCAGACATAAATCCCCCTTCTTTACGTGTGTGTTTTATGTTTTCGGTCCATTCCAAGATTTCGGCCCTTTTTTCGTCACTCTGCCTCGCTCGCCTTTATTACTTATTAAATAAAAAGGGCGTTAATAAATGAATCCATCTTTTTCTTTTATGATCTCGCTTGTATTGACTATTATTTTCTTAAAAATCAAATAAAATATTATTATTATTTTTTTTTTAATGTTTATTCCACAAATCACTATGAATAAATTTCAAATGATGTTTATTATTTATTTTTTTTTTTTTTAGGATTAAACGAGTTTTTTTTTGAACAAAGAAAATCTTTTTCGTTTTTTTTTTTTTGGACGGCCTTTGAAAGGAAAATAATAATTCCATCGATTTAATTTAAAAACAATTTCCTCTCTCATTCAAATCGAATAAAAAGTAGAAACATGTGGCAATCTGGAAAGCCACAGGCAAAGAATAGAATAATGGCAATACACGTAAATGTAATTAAACATGCAGAGATTTTAATAATTTTATGAATTTCATTAAAAAAACAAATAAAATTTTATATGCCTGATGAGTTTTTTTTTTTTTTTTTGTTTTTCATAGCATCAGTATTATTATTACGTAATCCATAAATAATAAACCCACACTTGGTTATAGGCTGAGGTAGGCAAACAGCAGCGCGCCAAGTCATTTTGGGATGCCTAGCTCAATCTTCTAATTTCTATTTATATAAAAAATTTGGTGTGACTGGTCGCACAGCACACAACTGTGCTTGTCACACCAGATTTTTTTGTGTCGGCATGTATTTAGTTTCCGACAGTACGGTACATTCGATTTTCAAGATGTAAAATTTATAAGTATGTAAAAATATTTATATTTTGTTACTATGGCAACCATTTCTCCTATCTTTTCTATGGAGTACAAGAGTAAAGTGGTCTTCAGAAGATTTCAATGACAAAATGAGAATATACATTTTATAGAGAATCTAAAAAATAGTTGATTTATGAAATTAAAAAAAAATCGTTGGAGCGAATTTTGAGAAAATCGAAAAAAAACTGAAAAAGTGCATCAGTAAAGTACTAGTACTCTTTGGTCCGATTTTGATTCAAAAGCTTATTTGTCCGGTCCCGGGAGGTGTTTAACTGATATTTAAAATTTTAACCTCATAGCTCATTTTGTTCTTGAGAATTGGATGACCCACAGACAGACCATGTCGCGAAAACCGCTTTTTTGGATTCAGGGGACCTCAAAACGTGAAGATCGATCAAAATCTCGACATCGAATTTTTGACATGAATCCAATACTTTCTCTCTATATATATATTACATATATACATAGGTAAGAGAAAGTAAAAAAAAACGTTGAATATATTTGGGTCTTTTAGTTTTTACTTTCTCTTACCCTATATATGAAATAAATAGAGAGAAAGTATTGGATTCATGTCGAGATTAAATCTGGTGTGACTCTTACCGAAGGGTAAGAGAAAGTTGAATGCTGTGCGACCAGTCACACCAGATTTTTTTTATTTGATGTTCTTTTCGGCATCTAAGACAATTTAAAACCAAAATGATTGGGCGAGTTTGGATTTAAAGTTGAAAAACAAAAACGAAATAAGCAAAATCCAATCTCAACAACTTCCTACTTCTATATAATAATAATAAAAAAAGAAGACAAAAAAAAAACATAAATTCCATTTAGGCAAAGGTTTCTTGGAAGCACCGAAACGCCATTTCTAAGAAAAGAGAGAAAAAAAGAGATCCATATGGACGAGAGAGAGAGGAGGATTATTTTCATTTGGAAGACCACTTAAGAGCCCCCCCCCACTTCCACTTCCCCTTCACGACGGTCCAAAACAAATATACATTCGAACAGAATCAAACAGAAACCACTTGCTGCTGCTGCGTCTGTCTTGGGTCGGTCGGTCGGCATTTAGATTAGTTGCTGTTATCAAAGCAAAATTCAAAATCTCCCCGATTCGATGAAAAGGTCAAAGGAGAAAGAAGAGAGAAAGAAGCTAAACAAACAACGGACGACGACGACGACGACGATATTAAATAAATAATCAGAGAGGGAAGCAGCAAACGCACAAAGGGACTAACGTTTATTATTTGAAGTCACAATATTACATTTCGATAGAATCCACCCATTTTGACATCTCGGGAAAAGAAAATATAAAAATATTTTAATTCGGGAATCGTAGATGGAGGGGGGAGCACTAAAAAAACAAGATGAATGGAGTGAGATGGCTTTTTAATCTGCTGTAAGTGAACACATCACACATCGCTTCGGTTTACTGTATTTCTCTTCACATCAGATTTTTTCAACCAAATGGAGTCTCGAACATGATTTGTGCTTAAAATTTATTAAATTGTATACAACGAAATTGATATATCAACCAGAGGCGTATATAGAAATTTTTTTCGGGGAGGGGGGGGGAAGGGCCTGAACTCGGAAAATTTTTTTGCTAAGAAATTAAATTTTTTCACACGAAATTTTTTGCGAAACATTTTTCTTTTGCGGAACCAAATTTTCCATCAATTTTTTTCTCGAAAATCATTTTACCCTTTTTTTTAGAGACACGAAATTTTTGCCGCCACGCGGAACATTTTTCCTTTTGCGGTACCTAAGTTTTCCACCGTGCGAGGAGAAAAAATTTTTTTTGCGGAAATCGCGGGGCAAATCGAACATTTCGGGGGGGGGGGGCGAGTCCCGCTGATGTCTGTATTTCCCTAAATATGTATATGTATTTGGAAAATTTCGGGGGGCCCCCCCTATATACGCCCCTGATATCATCAGTTTCATTGCCAAAATGAGCGATCAACTCCAGACAGCTTGGAATATTGCAGAAACATTGCGAATCATGCATATATTGCCAATATTGCAGGAATGTTCCAAATTTTGCAAAATATTGGCAACATTGTCTCAATATTGCATCGGCAATATTCCAAGCAAGGGCGGATACAAGGGGGGAGGGGTAAAGGGGGTAATCCCCCCTTCGAGATTTGAAAAAAATACTTTTCATTTTATATTTATTTTTAATGTAAAAATTTACAAATTAATACTTAAAAATTTGATTTCTATTTATATTCTAGCAAACAAGTACAGAATGCGCGCCTTTAAATTATTGAAATTAAGAAAAAATTATGTGCTGTGCGACCAGTCACACCAGATTACCCTCCCCCCCACCCCCCACCCCGAGAAACACCTCTGGATCCGCTTTTGATTCCAAGCTAGGCGGACATAGGTATATTGCAAAAACATTGCTCCACCTCTTTACAACATTGCAACAATGTTGCTGTTTGAACTGCAATATTCCAAGCTGCCTGAGTCAGGTTAAAAAAAAAAATTTCATTTAATTGATGGCAAGATTTGAGGATGAGTGAGACAGATCGTCAAAAAATTAACGACCTCATGGCCCCAGCCAAAATCTAGATCATCCTCAGTGAGGTGTTTTTTTTTTTTATCAGCAACTACAATCTGTTCAACGCTAACGTAAAGAAATTATAATTTACAGTCTCTGATGACGAAATTACAAAATGTTTCAACGAGAACCTACGGTCGAAGGTTTTAATTAACTTAACACCAACAAACTGCAAATTTCTTCGTTTAAAACAAAACAGTCGTGTTAAATTTATTAACGCTATTGGGATAGATAGACGTCTTGTTTCTTACAAATAATTTCAATTGCTAGTCTTATAGCTCAGCTATTCGTTCAAAAGAGACGAAGAAATATCTTGTTTAAAAGGATAAAAGAATAATAAACTACGAAAATATAAATTCTATAAATAATAATAATAATTTGGCTAGGGAGGGGGGAATACAGTTAGATCACTTTGAAATTCAATCAGATTCTGAGTATTATTAGTCCTCTTTGAGGTCTCTTAGGTCACCTGAATATTTTATATTCTTATATATTTATAAACACACACACTTGCCCGATGGCAGCAAGTGAATTTGAATAAATTTTCTATTTTAAATCCCATCCTCTAAGAACATTGACATTTGAACTATTTTCAGAAGATAGAAGGGGGGAGGGGGAGGGGGAGGTCAAAAATGGAGCATTCACTTGCTGGAGGATCGGAAGATGCTTATTAGCCATGGGGGGGGGGGGGCACCGCAAGATTAATTGCTGTTAAATACTCTCCAATTATTTTTGCTAACAGTAAACATGTCGTTGTCGTCATTCATTAGTTTTTATTTCAGGGAGCCCAATGATCCTAGAATCGCCAGAGTTAAATAATTTCTGAATAATGAAAAAATTATATATATATATATATAGGCCTATAAAGAGATTCGTGTAGAAAGAGACAAAATTAAAGCTACATGTGATAATTTCTTTGTTTTATTTTATTAATCAAAGAATATAAATATTTTTTATTAGAATTTTAAAGCCTAGAATCATAAAAGTTTAATTTTTTTTTAAACAGTGAAATAATCACATGTAAAAAAGCAGCAAAGTTAGTTGATGTGTTTATGAAAATAAACTCTTTTTTTTAATTTAATTTAAGGTCCTTTTCAGCATCTGAGGCCATTTAGACCGTGCCTCAAATAAACACTCTTGAAAATAATAATATTTAAGTAAATAAATATTTCTAAAACTTTAGTAGATAGATAGATACTTTAATAAATGAAAGAAAAATAATAAAATAACTAGTTTTCATTCAATAAATGGAATGAACAAGTGATTGCAAGTTCTTATTTATTTGATGACTCCAGGAATATTAATAGAAGAGATTGACAAACTAAATTTGACAAGTATATCTATAAAATGCAATCATAAAGAGATTATAATAGCAGGCCATGTGTACCAAGCAAAATGGGAATAAAACAATTTCCTAAGAGATTTTATCTTAATTATTTACTAACTAGAATAGAAACCTAATCAACAGATTAACAGAAAAACCCTCGATTTGATGCTCAATCAAACACACTTTAGATTTTAGCAGATGACAAACAAAATGACACACAAAACACTTGCAAATCTGTTTAATTAAACCGAGTTGGAGCTCTTAAGCATTATTATTTAATTGATAATATGTAAAAGATTATTAATGTTTGATAATCGAATCATTTTTAGAATAAATATTAAAAAAAATAATTTTTTTTAAATAGCTTACTAACCTCACCTGTCATTTTTTCACATCACATTTAACATTAAAAGTTGATTATTATATTTATTATAAAAGTAAAAACAAGTGAAAATAATTAAATATTTTTCAAGGAATTAAATAAATTCTACCTTTAAAAGTCGAAATTGCAGCCAGAGATGCCCAGGTGGTCAAATGCAGGAAAATCACTTTGAATTCACAACACACACATAAAAATAAAACTATAACGAATTATTATATAACTAAATGAATAACACAAATAAATAAATACTATTCAAACAATAACGAAAAGTCAAAAAGAATACAGAACCGAGTGACAAAGAGTATACAAGCGTGATCAGACCGGCGCGAGTAGCTGGCTGGCTGGCTGGCTACAGCAGCGCCACACACACACACACACACACACACACATAGATAGGCCTATGCACCTGTATGCATTCAGCAAAAGTAATTCAACGTGCTAATCAAAGGAGTATTTCAGGGGGAAAATTTTTAATAAAAATAATTAAATTTAATTTATAGTAAGAAGGAAACTCAAAAAATTCCATATGAGGGAAAAAATTTTATTTCGATCTCCCAAAACTGGCTACATTTCTGATGGTATATCAAAATATTATATTTTTTGTGTCGAGATATAGCTAAAAGTCTTAAATGGCCTAAATTGCCGAAAAGACTGGGTGAATGAGAAAAAAAGTGGTGTTTAATAAAAAAAAAAAAAAAAAAAATACTAAATAGTTTTTTTTTTTAATTCATTACCAGTACTTCTTTTAAAAAAGTACTGGTACTGGAAGTAATATAAGTACTTTAAGTACTTTTTAAAATACTAAGTAGTTTTTTTTTTTGAAAACCATTACCAGTATTCTTTGGAAAAAGTACTGGAAATCTCAAATACTAGTATTTGTTTTAAAAAGTACTGGAAATTTCAGTACCAGTATATCAATTTTAAAAGTAGGTACTTTATGTAAAGTACTGGAAGTTCTTAAATTTACTGAGGAGTTTTTTCAAGTATTAAAAGTCTGTTCTTCGGATCATTATTCTCAAATTATCTTTTCAGGGAAAAGGCCTACTAAATCATATAACTCTAATCATCAATTCAGTATTAAAATCTGGTGTGACTGGGCACAGCACACAACTTTCTCTTACCTTCGGTAATCGAAAGTTGTGAACTGTGCTTGTCACACCAGATTTTTTGTGTTGAGATATATTTAGTTACCGACAGTAGGGTACATTTGAATTCAAGATGTAAAATTTATAAGTTTGGGAAAATATTTATATTTTGTTACCATGGCAACCATTTCTCCTATCTTTTCTATGGAGTACAAGAGTAAAGTGGTCTTCAGAAGATTTCAATCACAAAATAAGAATATACATTTTAAAGAGAATCTAAAAAATAATTGATTTTTGAATTTAAAAAAAATCGTTGAAGCAAATTTAGAGAAAATCGAAAAAAACTGAAAAAGTGAATCAGTAAAGTACTAGTACTCTTTGGTCGATTTTGTTCAAAAGCTTCGTGTCACGTCCCATGGGGGTGCCTAACTTAAATATAAAATTTCAACCTCCTAGCTCTTTTCGTTCTTGAGATATTTTGTTCACAGACACACACACACAGACAGACAGACCATGTCGCGAAAACCACTTTTAGGATTCAGGGGACCTCAAAACGTGAAGATCCATCAAAATCTCGACATCGAATTTTTGACATGAATCCAATACTTTCTCTCTATATATATATTACATATATACATAGGTAAGAGAAAGTAAAAATTCAAATTGGAGTTCTTTTAATAATGCTCTACAATTAGATTAGATTGGATTATAAAGAAGAATAAGGGAAAAGGTAAAGAGGATGAAAGAAGAACGAAGAAAGGAAGAAAGAAGGGTAAAAAAGAAAGGAAAGAAAAATGGAAGAAGGAAGAAAGAAGAAAGGAAGATTTTTTTTTACTATGTTTGTAACATTATTAAATTAAATATGTGTAAGGCACAAAAAGCCTGCAGTGCTGGTGCCAAAATCATTGTAATAAATAAATAATAATAAAAGTCTATTCTCTAAATACAGACGTTAAAATTTAACAACATAAATTCGGGTGTTAATAAGTAATAACATTAGCGTTAAAAAATACTATTCTCTAAACCAAGTTTTAACAGTCACATTTGCTTTTATCCCAAAGCTGTCAAAATCTTACTTTTTTAGATTAAAAACGTTATTTTTATGCATTAAATACGGTGTTAAAATATTAAAAGCACCCGCTAGACATGACATTAATTTTTAACACTATTGACTAAATATTAACGTTTTGGCGTTTTTCTTACAGAAAAGCAATTTGAGGCAAAGAGACCTGAATATCTGTCCAATTGGCAAAGTCAATAAATACTAGTTCGACAAGAGTAGAGAGTTGTTATGTTTATAAAAGATGAAATATCAGATAAACCTGGGGTTAAAAAAAAAAAAAAAAAGGATAATTTTGATGTCACGAAAATCGAGTGTGAGCTCTTATTGTTTTGTTCAAGAGCGACGCCCATTTCCGGCCCTCTAGATATTACAATGTGGGTGTCCAAAACAGAAAAGAATTGATTCTATCCCTTAAAAAAAAAAAACTGATACAAAGTTGTTGGGTTTAAAAAAGAGTTTGCGTTTATAACTGAAAGTGAGTCTGGATGCAAATGCAAATGGACCAGTCAGCAGCACACACACACACACACACACACACACACCTCGAGTCATTGAGTCAGTGAGTCATTCACCTGACACCACTTGCCGTGACGCCGTTAAACATTTTATATCCCCACCAACAGCACATATATGCAACATATTGTATGCTGACCAGAGAAAGAGAAAGACAAAGAAACATAGAACACAAAAATCATTTTCTTTGGTTTGTTGTTTGAACTTGAAAAGTCAATCTGAATTTTAATAATTAAAAATAAATAAGGAAAGAATAAAAACTAACTAAGCTGAGCGTCAAAAAAAAAAAAAAACGTTAACACTTTGTATCTTCTTTTTTCTAATGTTACTCTAATTTAAGAAAGATTTAATTTGACATATCTTTTACATCTAAGTAAATTTAACACAAATACATATCATTTTAATCAATTTAAAATATAATTTAATTTAAATAAATACAAAAATGTCGATTTTCAATCTTTGAGGGACAAATCAACATATAAATCTCGATAAGTTTTGTTGGATATTAATTACAAATTTTGTTTTTATAACAATTTCCACTAAAATAGACAGAGAAAATCTGAAATGGAAAGAATTTTAAAAATTTGGCGTTAAATAAAAAAAAAAATTTCGACATTTTTGTCTTTGTTTTATTTAAATTGTATTAAATTTATTAAAATGATATGTATTTGTGTTAAATTTGCTTAGAAATGTAGAAGATATTTCATATTAAATGTTTAATAAATTAAAACTATCTTTAGAACATGTCTTTTTAAGAAGAAACAAAGTGTTACGTTATTTTTAATGCGTAATGTACTTTGGAGTGAATTGAATTCATATGCCTATTATTTATTTCACAGGAAGGTGAAGAAAAAAAGATTCGGCCCAAATATTATTTATCCACACATTTAAAGGTAAAAAACATAGCTGAAAGTTAATATAGGAGAATTAAGTTCAAGTATGATACACAAGGTTTTTTTTTTTAATGATTTATTTTACATTAACACTTTGTACGTATTTCGACACCGTACAAATGTATGTAATTCACTTCTGATGACGACACATATGGTGTCGAAATACGTATAAAGTGTTAATATAAAATAAATAAATAAATCATTGAATAGGCAGCCAAAATTATTTCTTTTATTGTTGCCGTTCCAGGCTGACGTTTCGGCTACTTATTCATTCTTTCGTTGTCCTATGAGCGCTCCGTTCATGCGAATGTGTGTCGCTGAAATTGTCAATCGCCTCCGGCTCTGAAGATGGCCTAGACCAGTGGCCGAAACGTTAGCCTGGAACGGCAACAATAAAAGAAATAATTTTGGCTGCTATGTCTTGGATTTTTTTTTTTACTTCTTAATAATATTTCCAGCCACAAAAACATACTTCACAATTAAATCAATGAAACAAAAAAACCTTGTGTATCATACTTGAATTTAATTCTACCTATTAAAGCAAAATGTTTCAACTAGAGCCAACGGTTACCAGTTTAAAATTAATAGCTGAAAGTATATGATTGATTGAAGATCTTTTAAAACCATCAAAATCTCGAAATTTTTGACATGAACTCAATACTTTCTCTCTATATACATATATAGGCAAAAGAAAGTAAAGAGAGAGCTCATTTTATAAATTGCAACTGGCTTGCTTGTATTTATTAAGAATCAATTGTTTGTCTTTAAAAGACAATAAATAAAACTCCCTTGATAAGATTTGTTGCTTGCTTTCTTTTTTTTTTTTTTTTTCTTTTATAATTTATAATTGACTTCCTTTAAGTAATTTGTATTAAATTTGTTTTTGTATGTGTATGTGTATGTGTGTTATCATCATTGATTGAAAACAAATATGGCCGGGAGGTCCGTCCGTCCATTAACATTCGCTCCTCTCCGTAAGCAATTAAAAATGCGTAATTAATATTGATGATGCTGATAGGATAACCAAATAGGAGAGAGAGAGAGAGAGGGGGGCCTATTTAGGCGTGTCGTGGCTAACTTATTGATAATAGTTAATTTGTCCCTGTCAAAAAGTCCCGGGAACGATATTTCATACGAAGGCTAACCGGACAACCTCCTCATATTTATATTCTTTTAAAATCTGGAGAAAGTTTATTAAAGTCGATTAATTAATGAAATGGTCTGATTATATTTGGATGCGATAGAATTAATAAACGGCAACGTTTCGATCCCAAGTCTAAGACATTATCAGAAATATTTTACAGGTACATTAAGAGAGATCTTTATCTAGATATGTATTTTAAATTATTACACAAATTATCAAGCCTTTATCAAGTTTCGTTAGTACACTGAGGGTCAATATTAAGTTCCCCCACCCATGCGTTTTCTACTTGTGATTATTTCATGGTTTTTATAAAAGAAAATGAAAATATTCTAAATGTGAACCATGAAAAGTGTCCATTAAAAAATATATATTAAAAAACAATGAGCCCTTGGGTTTGGTGTAGTTGGTAGCGTGCCTACCTTCTATACCGAACGCGGCAGTCCGATGATTTTATTTAAGCAATTTGGATACCAATTTTTTTTTTTTTTTAATAAAAACAATGAAATAATCACAAGTAGAAAACGTATGGGTGGGGGACTTAATATTGTCCCTCACTGTACTAACGAAACTTGATAAAGGCTTGATATTTCTCTTTGTCTAATAAATTTGAATATCTACTCTCTGAAGTAGATAAAGATGTACCTTCATGTACCTGTAAAATATTTCTGATGATGGCTTAGACTTCGGATCGAAACGTTGCCTTTTATTAACTCTATCGCATCCAAATTTCACTTATTAATCGACTTTAATAAACTTTCTCCACATTTTAAAAGAATATAAATTTGAGGAGGTTGGGTCGGGATGGGTGAGACTTAATATTGACCCTCACTGTACACTGTGCGCCAAAAATAGTGGAACACTGTTTCTTCATCTTCATTCTAATGACATTATTAAACATTTAATTATCTTCTACATTTCTAAGTAAATTTAACACAAATCCATATCATTTTAATGTTAATAAATAAAATTTCGACATTTTTGTCTTTGTTTTATTTAAATTGTAATTATTTATTAAAATGATATGGATTTGTGTTAAATTTACTTAGAAATGTAGAAGATATTTCATATTAAATCTTTCTTAAATTAGAAAAGGTCTTCTTAAGAAGAAAACAAAAATGTTCCTCTATTTTTGACGCACACTGTTTATTGGGATCATCTTCAATTAAAAAAAAAAAGTTAAAAATCTTTTAAACCTCGGATGGGTGCACATCTAATTGTGTAATTTGGAAAGTAATATGGCCTCTTAAAAAAAAAAAAAAACTGTGAATTTAATTAACTGCTATAAATTTGCGGGACAACAAACTGACAGACTCACACGTACACCTCTTTTTTTTTAATTATTGCTTAACATAACATTAACATAATGATTACATAAACCGCGCGCACGTATGACTAATTAAAATTATATATATTAACATTTTTAATTTAATTTAACACCTCCACTTTATTTTTTTTTTTAAATGTAAATCAATGGATGGATAAAAATGGTTATTTCTAATAAATCACAAGGGATTTCAATTAACGTGTTCCCACCCCCCCCACACTTTGATGCCCCCTATGAATAATACATAAATAAATACAAGTGCGAAGCGCCTGCCAGTTGCCTGAACGCAGCCACTAACTCACTTGCCTAATCAGGTGCCGATGTCCCCTCTCGGAATTCAATAAATCCTAAAGTCATTTTTAATATTCCTCTTTGGATAAATTGATTTTTTTTTTTTTTGTATTCAAAAAAAAAAAAAAAAGAAATTAAACTTAGAGGCGTTATTTGTAAATTTATCATCACTAAGAGAATAATTTAGAAATAACTCTTGCACCATCATCTCATCATAAGCATCGAGAGAAAAATTTTTTTTTTATTGCCATAACTTTTAATTGAGTATAAGCATTAAAAAGAAGGAATTCTTGTTATTTAAACAACTTGATTCAGAATGAAATAAAATTATTATTTTCTAAATAAATAAATAAATAAATATCGTGATGATGAGAAAGATGAGGTCAATTATTTATTAAAAAAAAAAAATTTCAAGGATTTTTAATCCGAAAATTATTTATATATAAATAAAAAGAAAATTTAATTATATAGGAATATTTATTATTTATTATTTGAGAGATTTAATTATTATAATTAATTAGGTTTGAATTTTCAAAACCCAATGCTTTCTTATGGGGAAATTCTGTATTTTTGGGGAAAATTCTGTACTTTTTGAAGGAATTCTGTATTTTTTTGAGGGAATTCTGTATTTTTGGGAAAATTCTGTATTTTTGGGGAAATTTTGTGTTTTTTGAGCTTCCCCAATTGAGAATTTTGAGACTAGAGAATTTTTCTCTCCATAACATCTCTTAAAAGAGCGAAAAATTTCATTCTTTGGTTAAATACGTAGTTGTTTCTGCAATCGGAATAACGTTTATAACATATCTAAATGGAAAAGAGCTATGATTAGGGTTACCCTAATTTATTGAGGCCAGATCTAGAGATCTAGACAGACCATCTTTTCTTTTTTCTTTTAGTAATTTTTTCCCGCTTGACACAAATCAGTCCGTTTTTTTCATTTTAGTTCATATTAGTAAAAAGCCAGACATTTCTCAGATCCGGATGACCGTGTTCCAAATCCTGACGTCTGGTAACCCTAATTATGAGGTTGTACAGTCAACTCTACAATTGCCTGATGTGCCTTGAGCTTAAAGATGTTTTATTTTAAAAATATTGGTTTGGTTGACTAAAAGCTCAAATGTTCACTCTTGAGCATATCAGGCACTCCATAAAATAGGGTTAGAAATTTATTTATTTTGAATTAAAGATCTAGAAAATATTTTGAGCACTTGTGAACAACATTCTAAAAAATGACCGGTCATTTCTAGCTGATTTATCAATTTACCGTTGTTGTAGTTTTTTTTTTTTTTTTTTTTTTTGCATCGTGTTGAGAGATTTGATGTTTTTTTTATTTATTATCACACCGTGAGTCAGACAACGAGAGGTTAAATCACTCAGCCAAAGGAGAATATTTATTTATCAATTGGAAAAAAAAAAAAAAAATGAAACAACAATCGAACTTGCTACGTGACAATTTTATATTGGAGATTTATAAGCAAAGATTCAGAAATAAGTGTGGAGGTCGAATTACGTATGTTAAAATGTAACTCTTTGTTTTTTTTTTTTAATAATAATACTTTGGTGGCCTTGAGTATCAATTAAGAGCGCAATGGCCCATGTATTCAAATTTTTTAAACTTTCGAGGCTTAATAAATATTTGAAAATTTATAATATTCAAATTTCAATCGAATTAATTAATTGTTGAATTTATTAATTAGTCAATAGACTACGTAATAATAAAATTTAATTATATAAGAATTTCTATTATTTATCATTTGAGAGAATTAATTAGCTTATTACCCACAGCTTTCTTATGGAAAAATTCTGTATTTTTTGAGCCTTCCCATTTGGGAATTTGGAGACAGACTCTCTCCTAAGGGGAGTGGGAGCGAAGCTGATAAGCATGTTTTTGCCGATAAGATGGCGTTATATGTCTTAAAAAGTAAGCAAAAAAACAAACAAAAAACTATAACTATATAATGGAACCCACGGCCTTAAAGACTTTGCTGCTTACAGTAGTGTGTTAGAGCAGACCCAGATATCTGTCTCTCTACTGGTTTATCAAGCGGCACACAAGGGAAAAATTTTCTTTAAAGTTTTTCACCTTTTAGTTACTAGTTAGTGACTTGCAAGACTAACTGCATATAAAAGCATAAAAATATATAATATATAGGCCAGATATAGGTTAAAAGGGGATCTGATAATACCGGCTGTCAGACTAGCCTGCCATCTTTTGCAAGAGTGCTAAACTATTTGTCAGTTAATTTTTAATTAACGCTTTAAATTTTTCTTAAATTATATGTGATTAATAATAATAAATTAATTTTTAAATTAAAAAAAAAAAATTGAAAATTATTGGCAAAAGATTGTTTTTGTATTTGCTTGATAACAAAAAAAGCTGGTGTGACTGGCGCACAGCACACAACTTTCTCTTACCTTCGGTAATCGAAAGTTGTGTACTGTGCTTGTCACACCAGATTTTTGTGTCGACATGTATTTAGTTCCCGGCAGTAGGGAATATTTGAATTCAGATGTAAAATTTATAAGTATGGGAAAATATTTATATTTTGTAACCATGGCAACCATTTTTCCTATCTTTCCTATGAAGCACAAGAGTAAAGTGTGCTTCAAACAATTTTGAGGGCAAAACGAGAATATACATTTGAAAGAGCATCTAAAAAATAATTGATTTTTGAATTTTAATCAAAATCGTTAGAGCGAATTTTGAGAAAATCGAAAAAAACTGAAAAAGTACATCAGTAAAGTACTAGTACTCTTTGGCCGATTTTGATTAAAAGCTTATTTTTCCGGTCCCGGGGGTGTTTAACTTAAATATAAAATTTCAGCCTCATAGCTCAATTCCTTCATGCTTAAAAGTGAACACAGACACACACACACACCCACCCACACACACACCCACAGACAGACCATGTCGCGAAAACCACTTTTTTGGATTCAGGGGACCTCAAAACGTGAAGATCCATCAAAATCTCGACATCGAATTTTTGACATGAATCCAATACTTTCTCTCTATATATATATTACATATATACATAGGTAAGAGAAAGTAAAAATTAATTTCCATAATTTATTGATGTCATTTAAAAAATTATCTTTCTGTCCCAATAATCCCTTATGAATATAATTCATAATTCATTTGAAAAATTCCTTATAATAGTATTTTTACTTTCTCTTACCTATGTATATATGTAATATATATATAGAGAGAAAGTATTGGTTTCATGTCAAAAATTCGATGTCGAGATTTTGATGGATCTTCACGTTTTGAGGTCCCCTGAATCCAAAAAACTGGTTTTCGCGACATGGTCTGTCTGTGGGTGGGTGGGTGGGTGGGTGGGTGGGGGGGTGGGTGGGTGGGTGTGTGGGTGTGTCTGTGTTCAATTTTAAGCATGAAGGAATTGAGCTATGAGGCTGAAATTTTATATTTAAGTTAAACACCCCCCGTGACCGGAAAAATAAGCTTTTAATCAAAATCGGCCAAAGAGTACTAGTACTTTACTGATGTACTTTTTCAGTTTTTTTCGATTTTCTCAAAATTCGCTCTAACGATTTTGATTAAAATTCAAAAATCAATTATTTTTTAGATGCTCTTTCAAATGTATATTCTCGTTTTGCCCTCAAAATTGTTTGAAGACCACTTTACTCTTGCACTCCATAGAAAAGATAGGAGAAATGGTTGCCATGGTAACAAAATATAAATATTTTCCCATACTTATAAATTTTACATCTGAATTCAAATATTCCCTACTGCCGGGAACTAAATACATGTCGACACAAAAATCTGGTGTGACAAGCACAGTACACAACTTTCGATTACCGAAGGTAAGAGAAAGTTGTGTGCTGTGCGACAGTCACACCAGATTTTTAGTTTTTAATTTATAAAGAGCCCGAAAAATTTCATTTCGAAATTTGTTGTTGGTTGCGAAAACACATTAATGTTTTGTTATCTTTTATTCGTATTTTGATTTGATCCCATGATTTTTTTTTTTTTTTTGAACTTATTACTCATATTTCATATCACTTCAATAAATAAGATTAAATTATTTATTTAATCATTTATTTAACTCTTAATGTCAATAACGAATTGTTTGTCCGTGATCGGATGTATGTATCATAGAATAGAGATAATATAAAATAAAATCAAGATTATCATAATAATTATATAAATTTATCTTAATGTAATATTAGGAATTAAAAATAATAAATACAATAAAATTTTAGCATTTGAGGGAAATTCCATTATTTTAATTCAAGAATGGAATTTTACCCTCTTGAGTGTTTAATTGTAAGAATTTTTAATTTATAATATATATGATTTTAAAAACAAAATGTCTCTCACTACTCTACTACTAGTTAAATTGTATTTTCAAACATATAGGGTAAGAGAAAGTAAAAGTCTGGTGTGACAAGCACAGAACAACTTTCAATTACCGTAGGTAGGTCACATCATATTTTTTGTGTCGACATTAGCAATTCAAAATGTAAAATATAGTTTTTGTTACCATGGCCTTATGAAGTACACCAGTAAAGTGGTCTTCAAACATTTTTGAGAACAAAATGAGAATATACATTTTAATGAGCATCTAAAAAATAATTGATTTATGAATTTTAATCAAAATCATTAGAACGAATTTTGAGAAAATTGAAAAAAACTGAAAAAGTACATCAGTAAAGTACTAGTACTCTTTGATAGATTTTGTTCAAAATATTATTTTCAGGTCTCAGAAATGTACCTGACTTAAATATAAAATTTCAATCTTGTATCTTATTTCCATCTTGATTTATTTTGAGCATACAGACATACAGACCATTTTGAGGGACTCAAAATTTTTTGGCAAATCTGTATTTCCAACAAATTTTTGACATTAATTAATTCTTTCTAGTCATAAATAGGCAAAAGAAAGTAAAAATCTGGTGTGATGCCCGCATAACTTTTTTAAAACTCGTAAAATTTAATATTGTAATTTTTTTTTTTTTTTTAATTTACAAAAATCACATTTGTTTTGTCTCTAAAAAAAAAAGGAGTAGGCGTAGGCATGGCGCTTAATAAATTCCCTCTTTCTTTCTTTTAAATTTAAATAAATGGAAAGATAAATTTAAAGTGGAAACATCAATTTTTTTTTTTTTTTATTAAATATTTTCAAGAAAATTATGATATAAAGTTTATTAAATTTTAATATCCATGGATTTTATTATTAGTTAAAGGCCCGAAACAGAATTCTGTAATTATTTACGACTATAAAATATGACAATTATAATACAAGTTTCCCCCCCCCTCTCCGCTCCGCCAGTGCAATGAATTTAGTTCCATTCGTAGCGGACATTAATCTTTTTTTTTTTTTGTATAAGCATACCAAAAAAAGAAAAAGACAAGTCCAGTCAACAAAAATGTTGAGGGAAAAAGAGGTACTTAGTCAAAGACAATTTGATTCTAATTTATTTACTTGTAAATCAAGAATGCAATTTTGAAGGAAAAAAAAAACGTGCAGACGATAAATTTCGAATTATATTTGATGCCCTCTTAATAAGAATTGGATGAATTATGAGTGAGAGAGCGATGCAATCGCTTCCATTTATCATAACGTTCGAGAGCGAGAGATTTCAAATGTACAAGAAGGGGATTACCATAAATTACAACAATGCTTATTGGAGAGAGAGAGAGAGGCGAGAGAATTGGATCAAGTCGGCGGAGCTTGTTATAGAAGAGATCTTTGTTGCCGAGCAACGCCAGGTAGAGGCTAATTTCGCGATTGGCCACCCCAAGCAAGTAGTATATAGTACGTGATATATGTGATTTTTATTTATTTATTTAATTTACAAAATTCACGGGCCAAGCCCAATTCGCAGGTCGTATTAATATTAATAAAATTTATTTACAAAAAATAAAACAAAACAAAATAAAATGCAAAGACTTTCCAACAACAACAACAACAGCAACAAGGATAACAATGTATTAAAACATGGCAAGTTGGGTGAAGTGCTGACACACATTTTTACTTTGTCTTACCTCTATAGATCTATATATTAATATATATAGAGAGAAAGTATTGGATTCATGTCAAAAATTCGATGTATGGTACACGTTTTGAGGTTCTGTCTGTGAACAAAATATCTCAAGAACGAAAAGATCTAGGAGGTTGAAATTTTTTATCTAAGTTAGCCATCCTCCGGGCACGTGACCCGAAGCTTTTGAACCAAATCGGCCAAAGAGTACTAGTTTACTGATTACTTTACTGATGTACTTTTTCAGTTTTTTTTTTTTTTCGATTTTCTCAAAATTCGCTCCAACTACTAGTACTTTACTGATGTACAGTGAGGGACAATATTAAGCCCCACCCAGGCGTTTTCTACTTGTGACTATTTCATTGTTTTTAAATATTTTCTAATGGACACTTTCATGGTTCACAACTAGAAAATTTCCAATAAGATTGTCATTTTCTTTCATAAAAACAATGAAATAATCACAATTAGAAAACGCATGGATGGGACTTGATATTGATCCTCACTGTACTTTCAGTTTTTTTTTTTTTTTCGATTTTCTCAAAATTTTCTCCAACGATTTTGATTAAAATTCAAAAATCAATTATTTTTTTAGATACTCTTTAAAATGTATTTTCTCATTTTGCCATTGAAATCTTCTCTTTCGCCACAAGATGACATTCATAGAGTAATATAGGGTTTCCATCAACTAAATGTTCAAATCGACAGGATTGAAGATGTTGTATTTTTCAAGGAGTTCGGGCTCTTTGGAGCAATGGTTCCTTATTAAATCTCCTTGAAAGAAGGGAATCCTAGGACTGTAGCGATTTACTTGCCAAACAAATTAAAACATTTCTTATAGTTTGTTTCCCGAAGTTCAGCTGATCTGAAAGATCAAATCAAATAAATCGAATGAAATATAAGAGGATATGTTCAAGATGATAAGGAATAAATCCCAAAGAAGAATGCAGCCAAATTTATTTCATTTAATTTTAATAAAAATTCTTAATCACTTGCTATTAAATTAAATGAAATAAATTTGGCTGCATTCTTCTTTGGGATTTATTCCTTATCATCTTGAACATAATACTACAGCTATAACAAATATTCAATCACCATAAGAGGATATTGCAAGGTCTCCTTATCTTGGGTTTGTTAATAAATACACCCACGTTGATATAAAAAAAAATAATAATAATAATTGTCCTCTTTGGCTTGATCCGCTCTTCAAATTCGCTTCTCTTCTTGTTTTATTTAAAACACATTTACATAAAACGTTGTATAAATTTCCAACTCAATTTTTATTTTAATCGACATTGAATTTAAATTTTGTTGTATGTAAATGATAAGATAAATTTATTAGAATCATAATTCTAATGATATTCCAATTAATCGCCCTCGAGAGTGTGAACGCAACCCACGCCAAAATCAAGTGAAATATTAGCGCGCCCAGGGGGTGGAGAGGAGATTTTATTTTATTTTCAGCCGGGGGGGGACCTTGAACTCGGGAAAACAGCCTTTCTAAATTGACCTTCTTCGGGTCATTAACAGGGGGGGGGGAGCAGGCGTTATATAAGATATATATATATAAATATGTAAAAATTTTTATTAAATCAGAGGAATCTGTTCAACTCTCTCTCTCATCTGAGGTCAGAATGATTAAAATTAACGATAAATCACGAAGGAGCCGCTAAGAGGAAGGAGGAGAAGAAATTTGCAAATTTGTTTTATATTTCACAAAAATAACAACAAATTCTGTTCTCTTTTCACAGAAGTGGAGATTCCATTTTGGGGATTTAATTTAATCCTGGCTTCGCCCCCTGGATCCCCCTGCTGCGGACCCTGGCCATTTGGTATCCAAATGGCTTAAATAAAATCATCGGACTGCCTGGGGTCCGAACCCGCGACATTCGGTATATAAGGCAGGCGCGCTACCAACTACACCAAGCCCGAGGGCTTAATTGAATTGAAGGGGAAGAAATTATTATTTCTATTCCAATCCAGTGCCTGCTTGAGGATTTGTTTACATTCATAGAATACACAAAACCCAAAGAATACATAAATATTTCTCTATACATTTCCTATGGGAGAAATCGTAACTTTAGGAAATAATAACTGAAAAAGTTATAGGAATTTCGGGATCCGAAAGTAATTTTCTTGGTCATCCTTAGAAGGTCCTCTTTAAGGATATAAAATTTCGTTTCGAAATTCCAACGGGAGGTTGCCCAAATAGAGCCAACAGACAGACGTGCACGTACGTATATTGTTATTTAGTAAAAACCCAAGAGAATTTTTTCTAATTCTACCATTGCCTTTGAGTTAGTTTTATTAACAATGTAGTACAATATTATGACGAAATTGGGGTCAAATGTAATTATTGACCGCACAATATTTCTGAAGAAGGAGTCGTTAGTAATACGAAACGTTGACTTATAAGAGAAAATTGTGATTGGCAAATAATTTGGAGAATAATCTTTTAATAACCATCTAAAAAAATAGTTAATTTAAATTTTGAGAAAATACAAATGTGTGACTGGTCGCAGAGCACACTAACTTCCTCTTACGTTCGGTAATCGAAAGTTGTGCTCTGTCCTTGTCGCACCAGGTTTTTTTTTTTGTGTCGAGATATATTTATTGTAGTTCCAGTTTGAATTCAAGATGTTTACCTCTAAATATGGGAGAATATTTATATTTTTTATTACCATGGTAACCATTTCTTTACTATGAAGTACAAGAGTCGCCCTCGGGGCTTGGTGTAGAGGTTAGCGTGATAACCTCGTAAACCAAACGTCGCGGGTTCGGACCCCAGGCAGTCCGATGATTTTATTTAAGCCATTTGGATACCAAATGGCTTAAATAAGAATGCCTGGACCCCTAATATATGTCTAAATTATCAATAACGTTAAAGTCTTAAACGGCCTGAGTTGCCGAAAAGACAATGTGAATGTGTGTGTGAGTGTGAGTGTGAGTGTGATTGAGAAAAAAGTGTGAATGTTTAAAAAAAAAAAGTACAAGAGTCAAGTGTGCTTTCCAAATGAGAATATATATTTTAAAGAGCAACTAAAATAATTGAATTAGGAATTTAATCAAAATCGTTGGAGCGAATTTTAAGAAAATCAAAAAAAAAGAAGTGCATATTAGTTGCTATCTTATCAATTCAGCCGACAAACTAATTTAAGAAATAAGGTAGATAATAATGAAATCAGTACCTAATCAATGAATATAGAATCTCCGTTAAGACGATAAAATTCAAGTGCCAGCACCAACCAGAAATCAATCATCGTAGCTACTGTGTTTCTGTTTCCATTAACTAGGAATTGTTCGCGTTGGGATGTCAATGATCTGGCATTTTCAATATTGACACTCTCTCTCTCTCTCTTGACAGCCCAAAGAGAGAGGAGAGACAAGAGAGTGAATGAATCACCCGATCTCTTAACAAAGTTGAGAGTTTATGACACGAAAAAAAAAAAAAAAAATTCATTCTTAAATTTAAACCTCATTCATTCTCTATTTATCCCAAGACTGTGAATTCAATTAGCAAAATCAATTTAAAAAAAAAAAAAAAAAAGATCAAAGTGTGATTTTTTCTCTTTCTAAAACGTTATGATCCTGGGAATTGTCAATTCAAGTAATTTCCCATCATCAATTTAGTGTTTATTATAATATTTACTTAAGCTACTATGCATGACGTCACCAAATTTCTACCATTAATTAATTATGTTGATGATTTAGCAAAAATTTTTTTTTTCTTAAAAGAGAGAGGGAAATGGAATGTCCTGCTGGCGTTTATCTCTCTCTCACACACTCTAGGGTTGGTTGTAAGGCTTGCCTTACCTTTACTCTAGGAAGATAATGAAGAGAGTGAACTCACCTGTAACAAAAAGAGAGAGGAGATTATGATTAGACGGTTGGTTTACGATTAATCCCTCAACGAGTGTTTGACGAGGGCTCGTTTAAAAGCGTTATGGCCCTTTGCTTCGGCCCTTTAATGACTCGCTCTCTCTCTCTACACTTAACACC
Source organism: Euborellia annulipes (assembly GCA_023213315.1). Lineage (NCBI taxonomy): Eukaryota > Metazoa > Arthropoda > Insecta > Dermaptera > Anisolabididae > Euborellia > Euborellia annulipes. The sequence continues at coordinate 34,334 of JAKCPI010019490.1, forward strand.
CCCCACCCCCACCCTCATTGCAATTTAAGGCTGCGTTAACAATCGAGAGAGTAAATTGAAAAAGAAAAAAAAAAAAAAAACTTAATCAGGAACATTTTTTATTTTCCCATATAACACCCTCATTTCTCATAAAATTCCTTCTTTTTTTTCTTTTTATTCTGTCTGCCAAAAATGAATACAAAAAATCTATAGCCCGTCTGTCACGTTCTATTTGATAGGAAATTTCGCAGGGGGGGGGAATAAACGCAAAAGAGTAAAAAAATTCCAAGAAATGAATTTGCCCGTTAGAAAGCATTTTTTTTTTCTTTAATTTTTTTAAGATCTTTTTCGGCAACGGAGGCCATTTAGATCTCGTCTCTAATTTATTTCAATTTATTGGTTATACACTCACTCTCTCTCACTCCATAATATCAAGAGTCGCGGGAGCGACTCGTCGCCGAGCATGTGAAAAGCAAAAAAGAAAGCAAAGAAACTCTTAATACTACCATTTAGTTGACATTCCAATAGATGCCAATGGCCCATTGCATTTAGATGGACGAGTCGTCCCTAGACTATATTATCAAGAATGATTTTAAATCCTTAATAAAAGATAGGGACGTGAAAAAATTTTTTTGAGAAACTTTTCTCTTTCTGGGCGAATATCTCAAAAAGTTTTTAAGATATCGGAGCCAAATTTTTTTTATATTAAACTAGAATAAATAAGGATTATTTTGAGCACGAATTCAAAAAAAAATTCCAGTGCCAAACAGAATGGCAGAGGCTCAAAGTTGAGATTTTGCCGATTTCGGAAGGTCAAAAGTTAGTCTCTTATTTTCCTTTTTTTTTACTTTCTCTTACCTATGTATATATGTAATATATATATAGAGGGAAAGTATTGGATTCATGTCAAAAATTCGATGTCGAGATTTTGATGGATCTTCACGTTTTGAGGTCCCCTGAATCCAAAAAAGTGGTTTTCGCGACATGGTCTGTCTGTGTGTGTGTGTGGGTGGGTGGGTGGGTGGTGGGTGTGTGTCAAATTTTAAGCATGAAGGAATTGAGCTAGGAGGTTGAAATTTTATATTTAAGTTAAACAGCCCCCGGGACCGGAAAAATAAGCTTTTAATCAAAATCGGCCAAAGAGTACTAGTACTTTACTGATGTACTTTTTCAGTTTTTTTCGATTTTCTCAAAATTCGCTCTAACGATTTTGATTAAAATTCAAAAATCAATTATTTTTTAGATGCTCTTTCAAATGTATATTCTCGTTTTGCCCTCAAAATTGTTTGAAGCACACTTTACTCTTGTGCTTCATAGGAAAGATAGGAGAAATGGTTGCCATGGTAACAAAATATAAATATTTTCCCATACTTATAAATTTTACATCTTGAATTCAAATGTACCCTACTGTCGGGAACTAAATACATGTTGACACAAAAAATCTGGTGTGACAAGCACAGTACACAACTTTCGATTACCGAAGGTAAGAGAAAGTTGTGTGCTGTGCGCCAGTCACACCAGATTTTTTTCTTTTTTTCTTTTTTTTTTTTTTCATTCTTTTCTTCAATTTTCAAATTTTTAGACAAAGCTACAGGTTTCCCTGCTGGACCGATTAGGATGAAATTTAAAATACAAATAGATACTATCAAAAACCCGATACCTTTGATATAAAATTTCATTTTGGATCAAAAGTGACTTTTTGAGAGGTATTCAAAATTTCAAATTTGTCCTATCTTTAACATGGCGAAAAGACAATTCTAACTATTTTGCTCCCTGATGACGTCATCTAGGAACATATATATTATTATTAGTAATTTTGATCCCTAATGGAACAAAAATTTTTTAGATAGATCCATTCAGATAGAAATAGATTAACGTGATAAGACGGAGTGCTACCAACATAAAATAAATAAAAAACCTAAAATTTTATAAAATTTGGGGAAATCCTATGTTTATCGTTTTGAATGGATACCAAACGATGTATTTACATTCTACCAACATAACAAAAATAAAAAACCTAAAATTTTATAAAATTTGGTGAAATCCTATGTTTATCGTTTCGAATGAATACCAAACGAAGTATTTACAATCTACCAACATAACAAAAATAAAAAACCTAAAATTTTATAAAATTTGGTGAAATCCTATGTTTATCGCTTCGAATGGATACCAAACGATGTATTTACAATTCTACCAACATAACAAAAATAAAAAACCTAAAATTTTATAAAATTTGGTGAAATTCTATGTTTATCGCTTCGAATGGATACCAAACGAAGTATTTACAATCTACCAACATAACAAAAATAAAAAACCTAAAATTTTATAAAATTTGGTGAAATCCTATGTTTATCACTTCGAATGGATACCAAACGATGTATTTACATTCTACCAACATAACAAAAATAAAAAACGTAAAATTTTATAAAATTTGGTGAAATCCTATGTTTATCGTTTTGAATGGATACCAAACGATGTATTTACATTCTACCAACATAACAAAAATAAAAAACCTAAAATTTTATAAAATTTGGTGAAATCCTATGTTTATCGTTTTGAATGGATACCAAACGATGTATTTACATTCTACCAACATAACAAAAATAAAAAACCTAAAATTTTATAAAATTTGGTGAAATCCTATGTTTATCGTTTTGAATGGATACCAAACGATGTATTTACATTCTACCAACATAACAAAAATAAAAAACCTAAAATTTTATAAAATTTAGTGAAATCCTATGTTTATCGTTTTGAATGGATACCAAACGATGTATTTACATTCTACCAACATAACAAAAATAAAAATCCTAAAATTTTATAAAATTTGGTGAAATCCTATGTTTATCGTTTCGAATGGATACCAAACGATGTATTTACATTCTACCAACATAACAAAAATAAAAAACCTAAAATTTTATAAAATTTAGTGAAATCCTATGTTTATCGTTTTGAATGGATACCAAACGATGTATTTACATTCTACCAACATAACAAAAATAAAAATCCTAAAATTTTATAAAATTTGGTGAAATCCTATGTTTATCGTTTCGAATAGATACCAAACGATGTATTTACATCCTACCAACATAACAAAAATAAAAAATCTTAAAATTTTATAAAATTTGGTGAAATCCTATGTTTATCATTTCGAATGGATACCAAACGATGTATTTAATTTTTACTGTTTGGAATGTATATTAAAAGATCTATTCATGGGATAACTTAATATTTAATAAACAAAAATTAATAAATAATATTTTCATGTAATATTTCACAAAAAGAAGTGAAATCTCAGCCAAAAACATCGGTGATGCAAAAAGGGGCGCCTCGCATTATTTTTGCCCAGCGTCGAGGTGAAATCAAAAAAATGCGCCTCGCTTTTCTGATTTATATAAAAGCGAGGATATATGAAACAAATAAAATTCTGTAGGGGTTTTATTTAAGTGAAAATATTTCCTCGCTTTTATATAAATCAGAAAAGCGAGGCGCATTTTTTTGATTTCACCTCGACGCTGGGCAAAAATAATGCGAGGCGCCCCTTGCATCTCCGATGTTTTTTGCTGAGATCTAACTATCTATATTAATAATTTCCGACGGTAGAAAGAGCCCGAGTAGGATATTGTAAAAGATGCAGGAAGTTTACTCGATTCTGTTGCAGATGGAGGTGCAGAGAGGAAATTATTTACGAGGATCGAGGATTTTAATGACAAGACTACTGTGATTGCAATTTAACAGTTTCGAAAAGACCATCATCAGGCCTGCGAAAGATTACAGAAAAAGTGAGTCAGCACACAGCAATACAAAAAATTAATCAGATCACCAATTTACATTTTTAACAACATTTCATTAATTTTAATGGAATGTTCTTGAGAATGTAATGGAATGTGATTTTCTTTGAATAGCTGTGTGCGACTTGCTTTTTCTGTAATCTTTCGCAGGCCTGATGATGGTCTTTTCGGACCGAAACTGTTAAATTACAATCAGAGTCGTCTTGTCATTAAAATCCTCGATATAATTTCTCGTAAATTATTTCTTCTTTGCACCTCCATCTGCAACAGAATCGAGTAAACCTCTTGCTCCTTTTACATTAATAATTTCTTTGGCCAATATGACCAAGAGGATCAATAAATTGGCAATGGCTTGGCCCTGATGATGGTCCTAAACGTTGACCCTGGCACTTTATGTTTAAATAAAAATTGAAAAAACGACTAGCTGCGTTGCTCATTTGGGATTTCCTGAACCTTAAATTGTATTATCCAGCTATACACCTCAATTAAATTTATTGGTAGCCAATGAAGACGGAATGCGAGCCGGCGACCCTTGGTAAAGAAGACCAACCCCTATACCAAGGCCCGAGGGTTTATGAAAAATTAAAGTCAAATGAAAAATTAAAGCCATTTAATTAAAATAATTAAATCTCTCTATTGAAAACTAATAAAAATTGCTATTTAATTAAAATTTTTTTTTCCTTAGAGAAATCGGGGATGGGTCTCGGATTGGATCAAATCGTATCGTACTATAAACAATACAATAATATGATAAAAAAAGAAACAAAATAAAATGATAAGAACAAAGTAATTCAAAACAGCAAGTCAAAAATCTGGTGTGACTGTCGCACAGCACACAACCTTCTCTTACTCTCCCAAGAGAAAGTTGTGTTTTGTTCTTGTCACACCAGATTTTTTGTGCGACATGTATTTAGTTTCCAGCAGTACGGTAATTCGAAATTTTTTATTTTTTTTATTTTTTTCAAAACACTCACACTTTTTTCTCATTCACACTCACATTCACAGTCTTTTGGGCAACTTAGGCCATTATAAGACTTAAAAGTATGTTTAATATATTTATTGGGGGTCCAGGCATTCTTATTTAAGCTATTTGGTATCCAATTGGCTTAAATAAAATCATCGGACTGCCTGGGATCCGAACCCGCGACTTTTGGTATACGAGGCTAGCACGGAAACACTTGTTATGCGAAACTTTTTTTTCTCACATAAATTAATGTAAAATACTGGTAACTTGAGTCTATCAAGAGCAGGAGACGGGAATATTTCTCCCATTTATAAAAATAATCCAACAAGTGTCAATTAAAAAAAAATGCAATTGTTTGTATCTTTGTAGAATTTTTAAGATAATCCCGCATTTGTTGAGTTGAATGTGTATGTTGTAGGCCTAAATCTGATAATTTATGTCTTGCTAATTTTAAAAAAATCTCTGACATGAACACGCGTTAATTTTCATCTAAATTTAATTATAAGAATTAATAAATCTAAAAAAAGGGATCTAAGTAATGTCAAAAATAACTTATTAGCGTTACGAACTGGGGAGAGAAAAAAAAAAAAAGGCTTTGATCTGAAAGAAATCAAAAAAATTAAATACAGAATTAATTAATATATTTCCATTAAAATGGCGGTCTAAAAATAGAAGAGCAATTGACGGGGGAGGGGAGGGGAGATTTATTTTTATAAATAAGCAAAAATCTTCCCTTTGAAACGTCTTCAACAGAAGAGGGGGGATATATTTTTAAATTTCCCTTAAAAGAAAACGAACGAGATGTCTCCAAATGAATAATGTCCTCCCTCCCTCCCTTTAACGAACTAACAGCCCTTATCACAGACAGGCACCCTTTTGCCCGGAAATGCCAAGGCAGGGGGGGGGGGAATTAAAAACAAAAGAAATACGGGCGAGTCGACGCTACGTACAAAGTCAAGGATCATTTATTTAGGGAGCAATCGAAATAATTATGAAATTGATGGATCATTTTTAACGAGATTAGACAAAAATTTATATTCAGACGAAACAAATAAAATTAAGTATAAAGAAACATCATAATATTTTATTTTGAGAATGATCAGATTGAAGTTTGAGGTTTCGGTTCCTAATGTGCCCCATTATGGTACCATATATGGACCCTGTTATGCAATGGTGTGTCAAAGACCAAAAAATTAAAAATTGAGTTAAGCACGGAATATTGTTTCAAAAATGCTATTATTTTTTATGAAATATGTCCTAAAAAAATTTATATTTATATGTTACTTGCACAATTGAAAACAAAAATTATATATAAAATAATCAAAAAAAAAAAAAAATTTATTGTTGATTTTCTCAAAACTCGATTTTGGCACTTTACAATAGACCATGATAACAGGGTACATATATGAGAAAATCATTTGGTAAGAACTTTTTGGTGTTATTGAGTTCTAAATTAAATTTTCAGACCTGATGATGGTTTAAACTAGGAACCGAACCAATGGACTGCGCTTAGTAACAAAATATAAATATTTTCCCATTCTTATAAATTTGACATCTTGAATTCTAATATATCGGCGAAAACTAAATATATGTCGACACGAAAAATCTGGTGTGACAAGCACAGAACACAACATTCGATTACCGAATGTAAGAGAAAGTTGTGTGCTGTGTGACAGTCACACCAGAAATTTTTTTTTGTTTTTGTTATCACTTTTCTGTTAATTCCAATCTTTGTATGTTTTTTTATTTGTTTAAGATTTTTATGTATTTTGTGTAATTAGCAGAATGGTCCGTAGCCACAAAAAAAAGTATTTTGTATCTCAATTTCTGGTAAATGAATTATCCTATTTCTTTAAAATCCACCTCTGGAGAAAATACTAGAAGAGAGGGGCGTGTAGACAGAGAGGGAGGCAGGTCCAAATCCACCCCCCCTTCCGAAATTCGAAATAAATTATAAATAAATATAAAATATAGACTCAGGATTCACAGGGACTTTGCAGCCAGAAGATTATATAAAAAAAATATTTTATTTTTATTTGCCGATGTTTCGGTCGCCAATAGAGACCTTAATCAAGGCAAATATTGTCAATTATACACAATGTCAATAATACACATTATTTGCCCTGACGAAGGTCGTTAGTGGCGACCGAAACGTCCAAAAATAGAAATTAAATAAAAGATTTTTTTTTATTTAATCTCCTGGCTGCAAAGTCCCTGAGTAAATCTCAGCAACAATAAAACATCAATAAAATATAGATACAGTACCATTCTGTTAGATATTAATTTTATATTCTTTGAAATTAGAGATTGCCCTCGGGCTTGGAGTAGGGTTAGCGTGCTGGCTTTGTATACCAAGGGTCGCGGGTTCGGATCCCAGGCAGTCCGATTATTTTATTTAAGCCATTTGAATACCAAATGGCTTAAATAAGAATGCCTGAACCCCAATATATATAACGGTTATCGTCAAAGTCTTATATGGCCGAAAAGACTGTGTGAATGTGTGTGTGAGTGTTTAAAAAAAAGAGAGGTTAGGGACCGGATTAATCAAATAATTTATTAAATATCGAAACGTTGCTTCTTTTAATAATAATAAAAAAAAATTTTCTTCTTTAAATTTAGAATTTATAAGAGTTTAGCCTAAATAAAAAAAAGAAAAAAAAGAAGAAGGAAATGAATTTGCTTTCGTTAGTTACGCCATCCATTAATAAATATGGCGCCTCCAAGACTCAATATTTACTTTGCAACTAGAAACACTTTGCTTTGTATCCAAGCAGCTCTGGTTTGTTTATAAGCCGATTATAAACATTGCAATTGAGCCATTGTGCGTTTCCCCCCATTGGGATAAGCACGTTTGCAAAAAAAAAAAAAAGGTTTTGTTAAAGACTTTGCCTCGAGTCCTCGTCCTCGTCCTCGTCGTCGCCATTCATATCGTAAATTGTATAAACTTTTTGTTTTTTTTGAAATAAATCATTTACACGATTGAAGTAATTCACACACACACACACACACACATTCTTTATTTAATCTCTCATTTAAGTATTTGTAATTTTGTTTTGTTTCTCTAAAATTAATTACAATCTTATTTTATTATATTCTTTAATAATGATGATATGCCACTATAAAAAATTTAAATACCATTTAGTACCACCATACAAAATTTTGCAATTAATTTAAAAGATTTCAAAAAAATAGAGATAAAAGATTTGTACGGAATTTATTTATAAAAAACCTTAAAAAAAATGCTTTTATTTAAATTGAACTAAAAAGAAAGAAATAATTTAATTGTTCTTGTTAAAATTGTTGAATATTTATGACTTAAAATAAAAGCGTGGGGGGCGCACATTGATAGCTTAAGGAATTGTATATACTTAGAGTCTCGGAATCACTTTGAAGCGCCCCACGCTTTTATTTTAAGTCATAAATATTCAACAATTTTAACAAGAACAATTAAATTATTTCTCTCTTTTTAGTTCAATTTAAATAAAAGCATTTTTTTTTTTAAGTTTTTAGTCTTTTTTATTATAGAGTATTTTAATACGTAAATTACTCGTTGTACAGTGAGCGCCACAATTAAGTCCCCCACCTGATAGCCAGAGCCTTAAGTATATGGTGTAAAGAGAAATAATTTTAATGACTGAAATGGTAAAATCTGGTAGAGATGATTTTATTTTATTTTTTTCAAATTTAAAATTATTTCACCATTTCCAAAAGCTATCAGGTGGGGACTTAATTGTGGAGCTCACTGTACATTAAGAGACAATCCCATCCATGCGTTTTTTACTTGTGATTATTTAATTGTTGAAATGAAAATCTTTATTGGAAATTTTCTAGGTTTGAACCATGAAAGTTTCCATATTTTTTTTAAAACAATGAAATAATCACATCAAGTAGAAAACGCATGGGTGGGACTTAATATCGTCCCTCACTGTACACTCAATGCACGTAAGACTTGAACGCCATTGAGTTAGGCAACCAAACGGCATACGCGCACTAATGGCATTAAATATACACTGTAAAAATTTTTTTTGTAATTTTACAATTGTTTAGGAAGCATATTTCCTACACAAAAACATACTAAATTTAGTAAATCTTTGCAAAAACCATTTACAAATGTATTGTAATTTTCGAAAGTCGCTTGAAAATTAGAATGAAAATGTATTGTAATTTTAGAATGACATTGGAAAATTAGAGTGTAAATGTGTGGTAATTTTAGAATTCCTAAACTATACAATGTTTGTAAAATTACAATACATACTCTATTTTTCGAAGAAAATTGTAATTTTAAAATGTTTTTTTTTGTTGTAAACATTTGTAAATTTAGTAGATAAATGCATAGTAGATATCATTTACAAGCAGGGGCGTATATAAGGGGGGCCGAGGGCCCCCCCCCCGAATTTTTCTAAATGCATATAGCCCTATAGGGATATAGAGACAATAATGGGCCTCGCCCCCCCCCCCCCCCCCCGAAATGTTTGCTCGGCCCCGCAGCACGAAAATCCCAGGTTACGCAAAAGAGCGAAATGTTCCGCGAACGGCACATGAAAAAAATTTTGGTTCCGCGGGTGGAAAAAAATTTCGCTCTAAAAAAAAGGTAAAATATTTTTGCGGACGGGAAAAATTTTGGTTCCGCAAAAAATTTTTATATACCCCGTGTTTATAAGGGAAATTTGTAAATTTACAATAGTATTCAAAAACACACTAAAATTAAGATTTTTTTTTTTACAGTGTATATTAACTGAGTGATATCTTCCTATTTATTGGCTGGTTAAAAATAGAAGAAAAAAAACGCCATCTTTTTTTTTAATATATAGCTAATAGAAAAAGAACAAAGGGGTGGAGGTCGATTGGTTCACAGCATATGGACAAAGAAATAAATCAAAAAAAAAAGGTCCACCCAAAGTGGGCTTTACAGCTTGTTCATTTTTCTTTTTAATCATCAATTCCCTTTTGAAGACTCCCAATCCCACACACACACACACACTAAACAAAATATTTACTTAAATACATAAACCATTTTAGTGATAGGATAATAAATATTTTTTTTTTTTTTTGTAAAAAGAAGAATGAAATAGTTCTGCTTCTTGTGGTGTTGTCTAAGGACAAATAGAGGGAGATTATTATTATTAAGATTTAATGTGAAAAGGTGTTAATATCCCTCCCACCTGAAAATGAGACTGGAAAGCCGAAACGAGAATGCTTTTACTAATAAATAGACTAAATAACTCGATTTCAATTAATACTTTTTTTTTTTCCCAGGGGAAAACAAAATGTTTACTTAGCCTATTAACGCCTTTTTGAATACAAAGGCTTAGTCATTCAATTTCGACCGGTTTTGAGATTAATAATAAATTTCGAATGTGAAATAAGAACGAGATGTACACGCGATGTATCCTGAGGGCATTTCTAAGAAACGACAAAAGCCAATGACATCTTCGCCGGCAATATGGCGGACGGAGGGTATGCCCCCCCTTAAAAAACATGCTTATTAAAATAATACCCAACCAATCACAACACACCATCATTTACATCTATTTATTTATTGCTAATTTTTTTTTTTTTTTTTTTTCGTTATTTGATCACGCGCCCCACGGTCATGTTTGACCGGATATGGGCGGAGACCTGAACAAACAATTGACGAAAAAAAAGGGTCTATCTAGTATTAATACAGAACAGACATCGCGTGGCAACCCTCTCAGCATCCAATGGACCGCAGATGCTTTTTTTCTTTTCCTTTCTCGAATCGTAATTTTTAATTTAAGGGCGGGTGTTTCGTTGGGCACGTACAGGAAATAGGGCACGCGTCCCGCATTAATATCGCCTCACACTTCTGCACACTTGTGACCTTTTTACGACCCCCCCCCCCCAAGACTTGACTGAATTTAAAATAAACGTTTATATTAATATATATCCTCCATCCTTCTTTCTTGTTATTTTATTTTTAGGTTTTTAAGTGCTAAAGGGAGATTTTATATAATAATTCAATCAAGATTTGACACATACACACCCGGGTTTGATTGATTGATTAACGCTGTTATAATAAACCGGAAATCCGTTTAAAGGGGATCCAAACATGTCAACAATTCCGACTGTCTTGATTGATCAGAAAAAAAAAATGATTGGTTTAAAATTCCGCTTTTGTCATGAAAAATGAAAAATTGTTCAGTCTTAAAGAAATCTTATTGATATTTAATTTCAAAATTAATCAAATAAATTTAACACAAATCATTAAAATTACAATAAAATAAATACAAATATGTCTGTATATTAATATGGATCATATCACATCATAAAACCCGTATAAAAATTTTAAATCCGAGGATTTTTGTTCGTGGCACAATTAAGAAGCTAAATAGAAAGATATATTTAGTAAATTTCATGGTTCTCGGAAATTTTTTTTAAACCCAGGATCTCCAGCCTATACTTAATGAAAATAGAAATTAGGAAGAGCAAGTACAGGTGTTCTTTCTAATTTTTTTAACATTAACAACTTGACCCTCCGAACTATATTTTAATAAAAATATTTTTAAATACAGTAGAGTCTTGCTAATCCGACTAATCCAGCCCTTTTTTTTGTAATGGGTGCATAAGGTCCAAGACCTAAGCCTTTTGAAAATGCCAGATTACCCAAAACATTTAATATAATTCAAAATTTACATACATAAAATGTATACATAATAGTATTTAATACATACATATTTATCTCTTGAAAAAATCTCTAATGACTTTTCAACACGCCAAATCAGCCGGTATGCCGGAATATCCAAGTCCGGATTAGCAAGACTTTATTCTACTCTTGAGATTTGGAGGAATTTTTTGAAAATTGTTTTTTTTTTCACTTATGGTTGAAATTTTAAGGGTCCAGAACCCACCCTACCACCCCTGCTTCCCTCTGTCACTGCAGTCAAGTATGTCTTGGAACAAATTTTTATTATAATCTTTCCATTTCTGAATATATTATACAAACAAAATTATATAGATTCATTTCTTTTTTTTAACCCTTTAAACCATTTAGGGGTTTCAATTTTATTGAGAAATTTTTAAAATATCGATGGCTTCCGGGGAACGTCGTTTCTCGCTCTCGAGGACACCGATCCGAGCTTTCGCCGTGCTTGGAGAACACTTAACCGCAACGTTGCCAGGCCCACCAGTTTTTATAATTTTTGTTTTGTTAAATTTAGTGCCAAAAATAAAAATATTTATTCAAAAATATACAGACAAAATTTGTCCATTATTATTTGTATTTGTGTTAAAAAGTGTTTAAAAATTTGTAAAATATTTCATGATGATTTTTGAAAAACCGAAAAGAGTTGTCTAAAATCTGGTTAAAAATTACAATATATAGTTATGAGTTAAAATGTAGGATGTTTGTCCATGTGCATTAAACAATTAGGAGGGGGGGGTTGTTTTTAACAACATAGACCACAAATAATAAAATAATAATTATCTCTTCTAGGAAAAGGGAGGTAGGAAAGTACGAATGATAATTTGGTACACCCATAACTCAAATTATTATCTCTTCTACTACCACAACAATCCTTATGAAAGAAGGGGGGAATAACCCCCCTCCCTTCTTTTATAATTTTTCTTTGTTTTTGTTGACTCCTTTTGTGCAGAAAATATTCAAAGAATGACCTCATTTTCTAGTATACGATTTTATTTAGCCACAATGTTCATTTTTTGCATAGCTACTATATTTTATTAATACTCTCAACAACAACAATAGATCGTAAATTCTATACTATGTATATATTTTAGACCAAACAAAGTTTCCTTTTTATTTCTATTTTATAAACAAAAAAATGAGAGTGTGGAAATGCAAAATTATTTTTAAATATTTATTTATGTAATAGAGAGAATTTTTTTTTTTTCCTTTTACGTCATTTACTAGAAATAATTAGAATTCAGATGATACTTAAGGAATTTCAAAGGGGAAGGCGTAAAGACAGTCGGCGTTATAAAAATCACGAGTTGTGTATATATACTAAATGTTTATCTAAAAGCGCAGACAAATCCCGAGGAAACGGCTTTTTGTCAAAAGAAAAAAGAGAGAATTGTGAGGGGGGGGGGGTGGGGTTGATTCGATGAGAAACAGTGTAGCCACAAAAAGAGGGTCCAACGAGGAGGGAGGGAGGGAGAGAGGAACGCTAAAAATATAAATCTTGTGATTTCGAGAAAACGCGCTGTGCGGCCGCAAATCTTCCCTCTTAATAAACAGACACCCTGTGTGCTGCCAACTGTGTTTGAAAACCGCACTATTTTATTAAACCCTCCATTTGATTCAATTATACTCACTCTAAAATTAGAGCTTTTAAAAACAAAAGGTGTCTCAAATCAAGATCAAAACTATAAATATTAGCCAATATTTAGATGATGAACATTCTTCATTCATTTGCGTCATAAAAAAAAAAAAATTCTCTTAAAATTTTATTGAAGCCAATATCAAAGAATTAAAAAGAAAACATTCTCTGTTTGTTTTGTACAAAAGTCAGAAGATCTCCTTGCAATTTAAATAGCCTACAACAAATCGTGTGTAAAAACACCAAGCGAGAGCAAACAAAATATGCTTTGATAAATTTATAATTACGCATGTTAGACAATCAGATGGTGAAGTTGATGTACAATGAGTGACACAATTAAGTCCCCATCTGGGAGGTTGAGCGTATATAGTGAAATAATTTTACTGACATTACACCGTAAAAAATTTTTTTGTAATTTTATAATACAATTATTTAGGAAACATATTTCCTACACAAAAACATACTAAATTTAGTAAATCTTTGCAAAAATCATTTACAAATGTATTGTAATTTCCGTAAAGCCGTTCGAAAATTAGAATGAAAATGTATTGTAATTTTAGAATGACATTGGAAAATTAGAGTGTAAATGTGTGGTAATTTTAGAATTCCTAAACTGCTTTCGAGAAAAAATGAAAAAATGTTTGTAAAATTACAATACATACTCTATTTTTCGAAGAAAATTGTAATTTTAAAATGTTTTTTTTTTTGTTGTAAACATTTGTAAATTTAGTAGATAAATGCATAGTAGATATCATTTACAAGGGAAATTTGTAAATTTAGTATTCCAAAAGACACTAAAATTAAGATTTTTTTTTTACAGTGTACATATGTACCAGATTTTATTTTCCCTTTCAAATTTAAAATTATTTCGCTATATACCATATACTAAAGGCTTAACCTCCCAAGTGGGGACTTGATTGTGGCGCTCACTGTACAGTGCCTGACAATGCAACTGAAGGGGAAAAGTTACTTTTAAGATAAATCTTCAGAAAGCTAAGAATTTTGGTTGACTTGCCCCCCCCCCCCCCGCCCCGGTTTCGCTAGAGAAAAAAGGTATAATCGATTATTTTTCATAATCGATAATCGATTATTTTTTCCCATAATCGATATTTTTTTGGTCTGTTCGGACTCAATAATCGATAAATCGGAATAATCGATAATTTTTTCACGTAAATCGATTATTTTTCATAATCGATATCGATAATTTTTTCCTCTTGCGAAAATCATTTGGCTTTTTTTATTTTCTTGGACGTTTTTTTTTTTTGTATATAGTCTCATCTCATCTTTTCATACTCAGGTTTCGGCTTGTTTTTGGCCGAAAGGAGGATTTTTGGCCGAAACCGAAACTCCGGTCGGTTCCTAGATAGAACTCTAAAGAGGTTAAAAATAAAAAAAAAAATGACCGAAACTGTTAGTAAAAATATAATAAATTATTTTTTAGTTTTAGGTATTATTATTTAACATTTCCCTTTTCCCCAAAGTGACGTCAGCATTGTTAAAATTACATCAACAAAACCATTTGAGTGACTGAAACTACTTGTCCTAAACTCCTTTTGATGCTGATAGTATGCATTCCAAAGAGGTTGTTTTTTCCCCTTAAGGAATTTTTATAAATAAATAATTTAAAAACCAAATGGTTTCTTTTATTTTTTTGTAAATACAAAATCCCCTAATAATAATTGGTGAATTTTCAAGTCCCCCTTCTCCTTTAAAAGGGCGTTGTCGTCGTCGTCCGTTGGATTTTTTGCTCGATATCAGGATGAGGAGGGGGATGGGGGGGGGGTGGAAGTTTCAGATTTCACAGATGGACACCAAAAGGCAAAAAGGCACCCGGCACGTCTCGGAGGGTCCAAGGGCTGGGCCGGCCCTTCAAAATCCCACCACCCCCGCTATAAGCCCTGCTGGGCTAATTACCACACACACACACACACACACACACACACTCAGGGCATCTGACATGTTAAACAAAAGCAACCCTCACATCGACACTTATACCCTTGGAGAGAGAGAGAGAAGAGAGTTTTTATAACGCTTCCTTTTTTTTTTTTTTTTTTTCTCCAAATTAAACTTCAAAAGAAAAAAACTCATAAATTAAATTTTTAACTTTTATAAAATGAAATTAAATAAAAACTTGGCATTTTATGTTTGAAATTTTAATTAAAGAAAAATTAATTAATTTTATTTTATTTAATTAATTATAGAATAATAATTGTGAGAATTAATTCTTTCTAATTCACTTTTTAAAATCTACTTGACGAATTTTTATGGGCTCTTTTTTGATTATTTTTAAATATTTTTCGGCATCTGAGGCCATTTTCGCGCCTTGGTAGCCAAAATAAAATAAATAAAAATAAACTTGGCATTTTATGTTTTGAAGTTTAGTCTTGTTATCGTTAATAATAGCATTTGAATTTCGGTTTAACTGTGATTTATTTGTAACAATTACAATAATAAATGTTTACAAATAAACCACAATCAAATTCTATTATTAATTCGTATTTTATGTTAAAAATTTTAATTAAAAAAAAAAATATCAATTAAGAATATATTTCATTAATCATAGAATAATATAAGCGAGATTTAATTTTTTTCTAAAACACTTAAAAACTACTTGACGAATTTTTATGGGCTTTTTAAATTTAAGTCTATTTCGGCATCTGAGGCCATTTAGACCCCTCTATTGATTGGTATTCAATTGGAAAACATTTTCGCTTGGAACAGGATGCGAACCAGGGCCGGATCTAGGGGGGGGGGGAGGCGGCGGCAATTAAAGAAAGATAAAAATTTCTGGTTACGCGGGTGGCAAAAATTCAGCGTCTCTAAAAAAAAGGTAAAATTTGGTTCCGCGGAAAAAAAAAAAAAATTTTCGCAGAAAAATTTTTGAGATCAGGGAAAATTTTAAGGAGGGGGCGGCAAATTAAATGTTGCCCCCCTTAAAAAATCTCCTAGTTCCGGCCCTGATGCGAACCCTTGACCTTTGGCACCAGAAGCCAATGCTCTACCTCTTTTTATTAAAAAAAAAAAAGAATATGAGAACTTCCAAGGTCCACCTCATTAAAATTACTTTTAAAAATAATTTGTATGAAGAAGAGAACGTTTCGAAATTTCAATAATTATTCAAAAAAAAAATAAATAAATAAATAAATTCTTGGAATAAGAATGACGAGAGATACTATTTTTTTTTTTTATATATTTATATATCTACATATAAAATATAATTTATTAGGCCTTGAATAAAATATTAAACTAATTATATATTTAAGTGAAGTTATTAATTGTACCCCTATGACGAAAAAAGAGGATATCTATAATTAATATTAAAATATTATAAAAAAATAGATGATATTTAATGGAAATATTTTTTATTTTCTAACCGAATGAAAGAAGACGGACGCGAGGCATGCAAATCATTTACGAGCACTATTAAGGGAGAGAGACAGCGGTTAATCAGACACTAGGCCAATGATTCTTAAAGCCTTGTCAAAATCATGAAACAAATAATCCAAAAATAAAATTCCCTTCAATCGTCGTCATCATATAAAAGACAAATTATCCCTGGATCATTTTAATATTCATTGAACTGATCGCAACCGGGAGGACGTTCCACATGCTGAATTTCCCATCCTAGACATCACCACAATATTTAGGAGTTTATTAAAATGTTTACATACAATAAACAGCCCATTATGAAAAATTAATTGTTGTTAAGCAAGACCAGGCGCTGGGGGGGGGGGGGGGCCCGCTGGACCTCGGAATGATGAAACCCATCGGTATCTAATTCCGGCTCAGGAATGATCAAATTTTAATTAAAAACAAACTTGGCGAGGAAGGTGAAGAAGAATTTCTTAGGGAGATGGTCCAGGCTAAGAAAGAAGGAAAAAAGATCAACGGGGAAAACCCTAAACTGTAACTGCCAAGGATATAACAACTTCTCAGATATTTCATCTAATGGTAGCCTATTAATAAAAAAAAAAAAAACCTACTAGAAACAAACAGCAGTGGCGTAGCTAGGGTGAGTATCACCTGATGCGGAAGTAACAAATTTATCCACGAAATTAATGTCAAAGGTCAAAAAAGTCGGGGTAATTTATAGAAATTTTTCCAAGTTAGTGCATGCTGGAGGCAACGGAATAGAGCAACAGTCAATCGAGTTAAGTAATGCCAAGCGCGGCGAAATCTCGGGTGGGTGATCCCGAGGAAATAATGTGTTGAACGTCCTCCGGTAGCCATTAAAAAGACATATGAAACAAGCATTTGCCAAACAGGAAGGAATAAATGGTGGAAAAATTTGTCATTCTTTATTTTAGCTTTTATATTAGAAACAAATCATAAAAATAAAATAAATATTTCAATTTTGAGTGTAAACAATTCAAATTCTATATTAACCCTAGTAATCTTTAGATTTTCTTTCACCTTGGGGACATTTCCTTCTAAAAATAATTTTTTCTTTTGTATTTATAAATTAAAATTGTTTTAATTTTGTATATCTTATTTTGATTTTTTTTTCTTCGATTAATGTTTTCTATTTTTTTCTCATTTCAATTTTATTTATGTGTATTGTAAACAGTACAAAAAATAATGTCAATGAAAACGTAACACTTTGTTTCTTCTTAAGAAGTCCTGTTCTAATCTACCTTTGTGATACTCTAATATAAAGAAACATTTAAAATGAAATATCTTCTACATTTCTAAGTAAATTTAACACAAATCCATATCATTTTAATCAATTTAATACAATTTAAATAAAATGTAGAAAAATATGTCGATTTTCAATTTGTATAAATAAATAAATATTACGACCAGCTTAGAGGCACCAGTCCTCGGTGGTTAGGTTCAACAAACACAATACAAATTTAAATACAAATATATAATAACAAATATTAATAAAACAAAACAAAACAAACAAAAAAAAAATTATCAAAAAAATTCGCGCAAATTTTGGAACAAATCTATATGTTTTTTTTGGATATTAATAAGAATTTCCAATAAAATAGAGAGTAAAACTTAAAATAGAAAGATTATTTTAAAATTTTAGAAATTTCGCGTTTATAAAAAAAATTTCGACATTTTTGTATTTGCTTTATTTAAATTGTAATTATTTATTAAAATGATATGGATTTGTGTTAAATTTACTTAGAAATGAATAAGTTAATTCATATTAAAAGAGTATCATTAAGGTAGATTAGACGAGGTCTTTTTAAGAATAAACAAAGTGTTACGTTTATTTTTTGACGCGCAATGTAATAATCTTATATTAATAAAAACAGCATGTTAAATTAAATCTTCTCTAGTATTTATTTGAAAGCTAAAAGGCATCGGAAGAGAGTGCGAATTGTTTCATTTCTAAAGATAGACAGACCTCCACCCCTCAAGATCCATCCACCCCTTGTGGAGTGTGGCGCATTCACTTCCCGTATAAGAAAACATGCTTTCTTCATCCCCCTTTTGATTCTTTTGCTTAGGTTTATATTTAGACCCATACACACACACCCCAAAGAACTTCCCCCCCCCCCCCGCCCCTCCTCTCTTGCCCTTTCTCGGTGTAATTTGCTTCAGTCAATGTCGCCCTTGAAATTGAAAAAGTTTACACCCAGCCAGCCTCCTTTTGTGCCTCTCCTCAGTCAACATCTTTGTCATTGCCAAGAGCCTATCAAAGACATCTCAAAAAAAAAAAGAATGAGGAATTCTAATTTAAAAGAGAAAAAAAATCCTTTTTCGTGCCCGCAATTCAATCTATAAAAAGCAGTGAGTATTAAAAAAAAAATAGGCTTTCGGGTGTTAATTTCGAAGTCATTTTATTAAAAATTCAAGAGGTTATTCCATTTGATGATCTTTGAGTTTTTTTGAACTCAAGATTTATAAGCTTAATTGCTTTATCTTAATCGTCTCCTAAAAATACCAGGTCTACTGGTATGAAGTGAGCGTTAAGATATAAATGTGTCGATTTGTTGTGAACTAGCCTTAATTTTTTTTTGTTTGGTTGGTATGACATCTGTCAAACATATTTAATATACATCAAGTCATTGAACACACAACATCGTATTAAAAATGTCGAATTTTGTACCAGAAAGTGATGATTTGCGGAAAGCTTTGTTTTCATTTGAAGAAAAGTGCTGCAGAGTCGCATCGAATGCTTGTAGAGGCATATTCTCTATCAGAAGCAACATGCAAAAGATGATTTCAAGGGTTCAGAAATAATGATTTTGATAGGAGAAATGAAGAACGTGGAAGAACACCAAAAAAGTTTGAAGACGCTGAATTGCGAGGAATATAGGATGGAGCCGTTTAAAAGATATGGGAAAGATCCAAAAGTGTGGAAAATGGGTGAACGAAAGACAATATGGAAAATCGAAAAAAACACTTCGTGCAATTTTGCTTCAAAGACACGAAAGAATCAGTTTTGGATCGAATTGTTACTGGTGATGAAAAATGGATTTATTTTAAGAATCCTAAACGTAAAAAATCATGGGTTAATCATCAACATAGACTGCAAAACCAGCAAGAAGGAAATGCTCTGTGTTTGACGGGACCAGAAAGATGTGGTGTATCTGTAGCTTCTAAAACCTGATGAAACTGTTAATACTAATCTCTACAAACACCAAATGATCAATTTGAACAATGTATTGATCGAAAAACGACCAGAAGACACGGCAAAGTAATTTTATTACACGAAAATCCATCCACCTGCACACAAACCAAAACAGGTTCAGGATACAATCAAAGCACTTGGTTGGGAACTGTTACCCCACTCGCCGTATTCACCATACTTCTGCACTTCGATTCCTACTAACAAGTCGAAAATTTGGTGTCTGGTTGGTTTGCTTCAAAAGACGAACATTTCTATTGGAGTGGTATCCACAAATTGCCAGAAAGTTGATCAAAATGTGTAGAAAGAATGTGTAGAATTACAATTAAATGGTACGCCAATTTTTTTTAAATATATTTCCAGATATTCGGGGTTGATGATGTCTGTGTAATACAACCTGATTTGTTGGCGCAATATTTAAGAAAAAAATTTATCTTTTTTATTAGCACTAACAAATTCAAAAATCATAATTTTCTGATTAGATCAATTCCCATTCAGTGAGTAAAAGCAGCACAGCTGCATTTGCATTGTGTCATTTTGTGGTCATAAAATGTATGCAAAATCACTTGTCGTTTCGAGCCAGCGAAACAAAAACAATGCCGATAAGGCAGGCAGCTGCTGGCGGAAACAAATTTTGCATTAAAGAAAAAAAAAGAAATTCTTAAGCAATAAATTTGATTACTTGTACAGGCAACAAAAGAAACAATTGTATTTAGTCTAAATTAGAAACTGCTGCAGGGAGTCTCTGAGAACAATAAAAAGTTTAATGGCGGCTTCAAATGTTGAAGAGTTTAAGCAAGGGCTGCACATAAATATTGCCTTCGCTCTCAACTTGGATGCAGTGATATAAAAACAATAATACGGATAATTTAAAATTTAAAACAAACGTCAGTATAATAAAAAAATATATATGCCTCCTTCAGTATGTATATGAAAATTAGACTGTTAGTATACCTAATACTATACAGATTCCTCTGCTTGTATATTTCCTGAGCCACCATCAGAGTTGATTCTCCTTCGTCACTGAAGATGGGTGACGTTTAGCTCCCGAAACGTTGACAGAGAAAAAATAAATAATTCGGGCCGATTCTTTCATTTCGTCTTTAATCTTCCATTTTTATTTGTGTCTGTATGTGGTATGTGGTGACGGCTGGCCTGGCTGTGACGTCACTCAATAATGAGCAGAGCAACAAACGGTCATTTGAAATTATGAATCAAAGTTTTTGATTGATTTAATTTTAATATAAAAAATAATAAAATGATCTTGCAGTTAGGCAATTCCAAACGCGGTGGGTGACCTCGAGAAATGAGGATGTGGAACGTCATTCGGTAGTCATAATAAATTTTAAGTGAATTTATTTTAACACAAATACAAATTACTAAAATTAGAGTTTAAAAAAAATTTTTAAAATTATTAATCTAATAGTGTCAAAATTGTTTTTAATTTGATTAAAATAATTTGTATTTGCATTCAATCTTGTAAGAAAATTGTATTTATAAATAGAAGCAATGTTTTTTTGACAAAATTTGACAATTTTAGTGAGAATTTGTTTTTTATAAATAAGAGCGCAGCTTATGGGTCTTGTATTTAACTGAACATAAAATAAATGCTTCCTGCTGTCAGTTGCAAAAATCTAATAGGCTAATTTGCAGAGAGGTGTGAACAACTCTCAAGTGTGTGTGTGTGTGTGTGTGTCTGAAAATAACCTCCTCTGGTCCATTCATCTCTCTCTCTCTCTTTTGAAAAGACGACAACGACGGTTCCGAGCAATTAAAACCAGGCTCAAGCCAAATCAGAGTATAATTAATTACGATTAAAAATGACAATATTTACTCTTAAAATGTGTGGGGGGGGGGGGGGGGGGGGAGATCAGAGGCCACGCGCCCTGACTATAATATGCCCACTTGACAGGGAGAAGACCTTTAGTCAAGCAAACAGGTTGCCGGCAGGCTCTTAACAGGTAGAAAAAAAAAAAGAAAGGAAAAAAAAAGAAGCGATTAGAGAAATTGTTTTATATCAAAATTCAAAGAAAAAAATTATTTTCCAACCTTCTCAATTAATGAAATCTCTCAAAAATATTAGTTTGATTTGTGTTTAGTTTTTAAATTAGAAGATTTCTGAGAAATAAGTTATTCGAAATAAAAAAAAAAAAATTCGATTTTAATCATTAATAATCTATATACAAATTTTTTGATGTCACAATGGTAGAGTATCCAGCACGTCTTGTGCTAAGGGTCAAAGGTTCGCCTTAAATAAATTAAAAAAATTGCGAGACATATGCAGCCAAAATTAATTTTTAATTTTTATTTATTCTCGCCTCCGGGTATATACTCTATATTATTTCTGTAAATTTTATTTATTGTATTATACAGAAGGTGTGATGATAATATGTATGAAAATATTTTTAGCTCTGAAGATGGCCTAGACCAGTGGTCGAAACGTCAGCCAAAGGCACAATAAAAGAAATAATTTTGGCTGCATCTGTCTTGCAATTGTTTTTTGACTCAGCCTTAGAAATACTTCCAGCCACAAAAAAATTAAAAAATAAAATTTTAGCCGCGTCGCCCCCCTGGACCCCCCGACAGCTGGCTCTGGCCCACCTGCGGCGGACCCTCCCCTTTTCTTCTTAATTATGAAAAGAAAATTATTATTATTCCATTCTAATTCAGTGCCTGCTTGAGGATTTGTTTACATACATGGAATACACAAATGAAAAGAATACATAAATATTTCTCTATACATTTCCTATGGGAGAAATCGTAACTTTAAGAATTAATAACTCAAAAAGTTATTGGAATTTCGGGATGAAAATAATATAAAATAATCCCTAGAAGGTCCTCTTTATGCATAAAAAATTTCATTTCAAAATTCCAACGGGAAGTTGCCTAAATAGAGAGTGACAGACAGACAGACGGATATTAGCGAATTATATATATAGATAGAAGAGATAATAATAATAATAATAATAAGTTCTAGGTTGACCGACCTCGAGTTCGGTTTTTTTTTTTTTTTTTTTTTTTTTTTTGAGAAAATTGAAAAAAACTAAAAAAGTACTCGAAGTTTTTTAAAGACGAGTAGGGATGTGGTATCAAAAAAAAAGTATCGATATTGGTTCTTGATATCGTATCGATACCAATTAGTATAGAGTATTTCTTGATATCTTTACATTTAACAATAAAACCAAGAGATGCAGTATAAAATATAAATTCTTTCCATTTTATATTAATTTTATATTTTTATATATTTTTTAAATTAAGAAAAAAAAAGAATCAATAGAAAGAAGGATTGATTCTATATTTATTCTATATTTCATAAAAATAATATAAAATAGAAATTAGATAAAAAAAAATTAAAGATGAGTTCACTTCTTTTTGTGTCGGACTGTCCCAAGCCAAGCGAGGGAAACGCCACTTGGATCAACCAACAATCCCTCTTTGTTATTTCTGTTTAATTAATCAAAACGTGGGTTTACCTGGTGATATCGAGGATGAAAAGAAAGGAGTAGGCATGGAGCACGCAGGTGATGTGTCGGTATCGTGGATTGTTGAGGAAGGAAGCATTATATGATGAGATAAGAATAAATTGAAGTAACGTCAACACAAGCTTCAGGCTTACTGAGGCGGCGACGACAGCGCTGCCATCGCCGCCGCCGCCTTCGTCGTCGTCGTCGTCTTCTCACAACCGAACAAAGCCGAACTCTCCCGAAGTGAAAGTTTATGTGTAATTATAAGAAACATTGTTGGATCTATTTTTAATTTCAATAATGAAAATAATATAAAAGAGAAAGATAATTTTTTTTTAAATAAAATAAATTGAATACGTAATAATACATTTTTAATATTTTAAATAAATAAATAAATAAATAAAATTAGTAAAATTTTTAAATATATAAAAGATTTTATTTTATCTATAAAAAATAGTTTCTCTGAACTGCATCTCAAAATAAGGTTAGTAAATTTATTTATTCTAAATTTTTATAAGTTTTATGTTTTCATCTTTCTTTAAA
Source organism: Euborellia annulipes (assembly GCA_023213315.1). Taxonomy (NCBI): domain Eukaryota; kingdom Metazoa; phylum Arthropoda; class Insecta; order Dermaptera; family Anisolabididae; genus Euborellia; species Euborellia annulipes. The sequence continues at coordinate 57,958 of JAKCPI010019490.1, forward strand.
TTTTATTTTGAACACTCTGAGTTATAGATTATTTAAGTTAATTGAATGTCAGGTAAAAAAAAAAAAAAACTAGTCCAACACCTGTGTTAATACAAACGTTAAACAATTTCCATTTAACGAAATTAATTCAATTCCATTTATTTATTTTATCAATTTCAAACTATACAATAATTTCTATACAAGATTAATTATCTATTTGTTATCTAAAAAAAAAAAAATTGACCTAATAAATTCTATCAACATTTTGACTAGAATTAATTTGAAAATAAAGAAAGATATCAGGTTTGAATGAACGAAAAAAAAAAGAAATCCATTTCAAGGCACATCTTAATGATGTCAGTCAGAAGTCATTTAAAAATTCCAATTTAAACGTCTATGAGAGAGAGAGAAAAAAAAACTTCACTTACTGGTCCTAAATATTTTTCTCAGAATTTGATATTAAATATGGAAACTTTCTCCTTTTTTTTTTAATTCAACAATTTCAATTGATATTGATTTTTGAAGGTCAGGTCATGGATGTTTTTTTTTTTATATAAATTGGTCACATAAATTTCACTTGCTGATTTTATTTTTTAAGATTTCATGTTAAAAATTTATTTAATATTAAATATTTATTAAAAATTAAATAATAAAATTTAATTTTTAATTTGATTACATTGTTGCAATAAATACAACAATTAAATTAAATAAATTTGTTTCAATAGAATTAATTTGTACCCAAGCCTGGCAACGGAGTAGAGCAACAGTCACCACAATCGTTGCTGTTAAGCAATGCCAAGCGCGGCGAAATCTGGGATCGGTGACCCCCCTGAAATCAGCGTGTAGAACGTCACCCGGTAACCATTAATAATATGTATATGTAAAATTAAAACCCTAATGGCCTCTGTAGCCGAAAAAGGGGGAATTAAATAAAAAAAAAAAAAAATTTGTACCCAACTTCTATATAAATGTTACAAGTGGTAAAGCCCGCCTTCGGCCTCTGGACCCTCCTGGACCCCCTTGCAAAGCAATTGCAAAAAAACATATATACAGGGACAGGAAGTCAAGCATCTAGCGCTTTATATTATAGTATGATGATGATGATATTATGGTAATAGGAGTGTCCGTCTGTCTGTCTCGTTCTGATTGACCAATTTCCCGTTGGAATTTTAAAACGAATTTTTGCAGTCTTATAGAGGAGGATTAGGAAAAATACTGGGGTCCGCAAATTCTCAAAAACGAGAGACGCAAAAAAATACTAGAAAATGAATTTGCCTATTGGAAAGGATTTGTTTTGTCTTGATTTATGAAAATTTTAAAATCAAATGAAAAATTAATGTCAATTAAAATTAATTAAAATAATTAAATTACTAAAACTCTCAAATGAAAAATAATAAATGTTGTTATATAATTAATTTTTTTTTTTTTTTTTCTGTAGAGCAGCGTTTTCCAAAATGTGAGGCTCGAACTAGTCTTAGGGGAGGCGCAAATATTACCCACAGCGAGCAATGTTCTAAATGATTGCTAAAGTCTTATAAAATAATAAATAATATAAGAGCTTGTATTAATAAATTTTTTTGCACAAAAAAATTTTGTATTTGTATGGGGGGGGGGAGGGAGGGTTGTATCTCTAAATAGGCAACAAATTGAGGGGCGGCGGATAAAAATTTTGCTTCCCTAAAAAAAAAAGGTAAAATGATTTTCGCGGAAGAAAAAAAAAATTTTCTTCAGGGCGGAAAAAATTTCGTTTTCGGGGGAGGCAAAAGGGCTTAAACCTATAGGCGGCATACTCCCAAATCCGACCCTGGGGGGAGGCGCTATACGCTTAAATATCCTTAAGGCAGGCGTGATAACAAAGTTATAGTGATAGGGGATGGGACTCGGATTGGATAAAGACAGACAGCCAGACGGACACCCCGTCATCAAATACTGTATATAGATATGAGCGGCAGGCGGGCCCGAGCCAGCTGGAGGGAGTTCCAGGGGAGGTTAAGTCCCTAATTTGATTAATTAATAAAAACGACAACTCCCTATTTCGAGTGTGGGGCATAATTTCCAACTGCGGTTCTTGTGCATTTATTTTTCCCCCCTCTCTGTCGTGAAAAGGATAAAAAAAAAAAAAACGCCTCTGATCAAAAGCACGGAGTAATGGCCACTTGGATGATCGTTTAGCTGTTCTTTTCACGCCTGTTAAGTGCCTCCCCCCTCCCCTCCCCTCCCTTCTCTTGTCATTCAGTTCAATAAGTTATCGACTTTATGAACCAATTCAATGTCACAAATAATAATACAAGTTAAGCCTTGATCGGTTCATTTTTTTTTTTTTTTTTATTACAATATTTATATAATTTTTATATTTTCAATATTCCCAAATGGTAATAAATAAATCATTCTTCCCCTTTACCCCCCCCCTCTTTTTTTTACAAAGCTGACTTTTAGTGACAATAATACAAAACAACAACTCAAAGGATTTGATACGCTTGAAAAATGTTTTTATATATTATTACTATTTAACAATTTAAATTTCTATACTTAAAAAAATTCAATTTTTATTGTTTTTTTTTTTTTTTATATTATTTCCACGTTAAAAGAATGAAGAATGCCGCCATTTAGGATAATTGAAACGAAGCATGAATTAAAAATAAAAAAAATCGTTAATATTATTAGAGCCGATTAAATTAATTCAATTATTTCTATATTCATTGTGTCATCTACTGAAATAAATATATTGAAATATTTCACCTAGTGTTTTTATTATCTTTAATTTCCTGTACAAAACTCCAGCCAGCTAGGCACCTCCCGAATGAAATTTTTGGACAAATCAATCCTTCTGTGCTTCGAAATATCTGCCTAGTGAAGTGATTCTAAGTGCTTCCTTTTCACGGATCTATTCCTCCAATTCTACTTGTAATGTTTCAACTAGAGCCAACGGTTGATTATCAATATTAATATGAAAGACTGTGATGGGTTAATCCTGAAGAAGGGTTTCTCGAAACATAGTCACTCTCAGTCAAAATAAAAGCTTTCTTTTTCTAATGTATTTTAAAGAAATTGTAATTTATTCAAAATTTATTAATGAACTATTTTACAATTTTCTAACACAAATTACAAAAATACAAATTATTTTAATTAAAACAAAAATAACTAGTTTCTCGCGCCGGAGTCCAGGGTTCGCTTCCCGTCCCAAGCGAGAAAAATTTATTTCATTTGATTTGACTACAAATCATTTGAAATAAATAGGGATGGGATCTAAATGACCTGTCGAAAAAGACCTTAAATAAAAAAATAAATAAAAAAATAAATAAATAAATAAATAAAAAATAAATTTGGAGTTAATATACCAAATAACTGAGAAATGTATCGAATAGTGCAGGAAATTTAATCTTTGTTTTTAATTAAAATGATTTGTATTTGTGTTAGAAAATTGTAAAATAGTTCATATCAAATTACATATTAAATAAAATAAATCTTTTTCTTTTATTGTAATTTTAATGATTTGTATTTGGGTTAAATTGTTTAAATACATATCTTTGAAAAAAATATTGTTTTGAATAAACACAACGTCACAATCTCTATATTTGATTGTGTAAATTCGTTGCTCTTTTTTTTTTCTAGCAAATTCTTTCTCTCTCACGCGGGTTCTCTTTCTTATTTTAATATATTTAATATAGTTATTGAAAAAAAAAAAAAAAAATGACTTGAGCAATGCCTTTTGACTGATAATATTCTTGTAATAATATTACCGTCTTTGTTCATTCGACTCTCTCGTTTCTATAGAATGGTAATGGATACTTTAAAGGTTGATGCATTAAGAGGGAGGCAGGGGGGGAGGGTTTCTATATATGTCTGTCTGTCTGAATGGGTGGGGGCGGAGCCCACATGCATGATTGATGTGCCGACCGCCATTAGAGCCCTGACTGATACTGATGCTGATGCCCTCCTCCAATAGGCCTCGGTTTCCAATCTTCAAGTTGTAACTCGACTAATTACCCCCCACCCCCTCCCCCCCTTCTCATCATTCAAGTCATCATTCAAAAACAATGATATTCCCTCTCTCTTTACTGACCTTGTCATTCAGTTGAGGGAACATCAATTACCCCGGGCAAATACATATATTGGAATTATTAAATTTCATCCTTGATTTATTACTTTAATTTATCCATGAAAATTTTTTCGTTTAATGAATGGTATACTTCAATTAAAATTTTATCTATTTAAAAAAAAAAAAAAAAAGGCAGGGATAAAAAGCGTTTCGGACGATGGTCGTGTCCTTAATCAAGACTTTTGAATAAAGTAAAATTATATATGCCTATATGGAAGAATTTAAAAAAAAAAAATTTAAAAACTAAATATATACTAGTTTAAGTATTGATAAAAACATTTTTTTTTTTTTTAAATTTGTTATCAAAGTATTTAACATACACAGTTAAGAGAAAGTTGTGTACTGTGCTTGTCACACCAGATTTTTTGTGTCGAGATATATTTATGACTTTGCAGCCAGGTGATTAAATAAAAAAAATCTTTCAATTAATTTTTTTATTTGTCGACGTCTCGGTCGCCAATCACGACCTTCATCAGAGCCGATGATCATAACATTTATTAAAAAAATTGATTAGAATACAAATTCGATAAAAATCAGATGTATTTACAAATATTGTCAATTATACACGATCTTAGGTATTTTAATATTCATTGCAATTATATATTAAGATACCTAAGATCGTGTATAATTGACAATATTTGTAAGTACATCTGATTTTTATTGAATTTGTATTCTTATCAATTTTTTTAATAAATATTATGATCATAGGCACTGATGAAGGTCGTGATTGGCGACCGAAACGTCGGCAAATAAAATAATTTTTTTTATTTATTATCTCCTGGCTGCAAAGTCCCTGCAAATATATGAAAAACGATTGAAAATTCATATTTTTTTTTTTTTAAACAATGTAAGATGTCCTGAAGAAGGTCACGCGATCGAAACGTTGAATTGACTGGGTTTGTTGTTATGCCCAATTGTATTTATTAATGCAAGGGCCTATAAAAATTGGTCAAACAAATATTTATACTGTATGTATAAGAAACTTTTTACATAATTATTAACAGACAAATAACTGTATTTAAAAAAAGTAACAAATTTCCCTATAATATTATTAATAATAGGTCCTGATGAAGGGAGCGTTCCAAAGGCGTATCGCCCCCCCCCCTGATGTCAAATGAAAGGAGGATCACAATCACAAAACTCCAAAGATGAATATTCAGAGTTTGATTGCGTAGTCAATAGCATGTTAAATAATAATATGTTAATTCTAATTAAAGGAAATAAATGCCATATTTTTCCCCTAAATACTCAGCGTTCTCTCAAGAAGAAAATTGTTTTTTACTGATAATTGCTCTTTTAGCATATTTAACCAGGATTGGTTGGCCTCGAGGTTATCGTACCGGGTAAAAGGAAATGAAAAATGGCCGAGAAAAACGAAATTTCTATCAAGAATTGAACGTGGAGACAAAAAATAAAAAATAAATTAAATGTCGACTTTTCGATCCTCCCTCAGAACACTTGTTTGTTGTTGGTATCCGAATATAGATATTTTGATGGTATCGATACACTAATTCAGGAATCACAAGTATCTCTAAATTGATAATAAAAATAGAAATAATTTTGCCTTTTACTTGAATTACAACTTTGTAGAGGTCACGGCCACTTTGATTTATGTCTAATTTCAAAGCTAAGTGAATACTTCATTAATTAATTTTTATATTCTTTAAAAAATTTTAGCCTCGGGGCATGGCGTAGAGGTTAGGTGCTAACCTCATATACCAAACGTCGGGGTTCGGACCCAGGCAGTCCGATGATTTATTTAAGCCATTTGGATACCAAATGGCTTAAATAAGAATGCCTGGACCCCATATATGAATATTTATCAATAACTGATATCGTAAAAAGTCTTATATGGCCTGAGTTGCCGAAAAGACTGTGTGAATGTGTGTGTGAGTGTGAGTGTGAATGAGAAAAAAGTGTGAAGTTTAAAAAAAAAAAAAAAAAAAATTTAATTAATAAATAATTTTGCCGGATTGGTGGCAAGACTGCCGGAAGCCATCAGTACTTAATTATTTTCAAATATTTATATTTATACTCTTAATGGCTTCTGTAGTCTAAAGAGTATAAAGAAAATAAATAAATATATTCGTCTCTTTCAACTGATTAATAATTTAGCAAACTTATAATATTAATATATAAATAAAGAGATCGCCACAGATTTTTTTTTTTTATTTATCACTACAGTTGGTAACTCTGGAAAATGCATGCCATTTTCTTATAATAAAATATTATATAGATACACGTACGCCATCTTTAAGTATGTTAAAAAAAAGAGTATTATTTAATACTTGGTGCAAAATCTTTATTCCTGTAAACAATTACTGAATTTATCTAATGAAAATCGAAAATAAAATTTAATATATTTCGTTAATTATAGAATACTAATTATGAGATTTAATTATTTTAATTTTTAATTGACGAATTTCAATTGATTTATTTTTCACAAAGTCATTGACCTATGGCTCAGAGGTAGAGTATTAGCTTCTGATGCCAAAGGTCGCGAGTTCGAATCCCGTCCAAGGCGAAAAAATTTATTTCAATGGATACCAATCAATTGGAAGTCTAAATGTCCTAAAAAAAGGTTGTCAATTTAAAAAAATGTTTGTAATTAATGAATGACCTCGTGTGGCATTCCTAAGTCGGCTTGCCTACGTGCCACCTGAGGATCTTTTTTAATCCTAATTATCATCTTGTTTTTCATTTCACACATTCCTCGGGCTGAGATTAATTATTCACTATCCTGATGATAATAAAAGGGATATATATATATTTTTATAATATCCTTATTGATATTCGTATCAAATGCATGCATGCAAGCAAACACCTGCGACCGGACTCGATATATCACACAAATGTGACTTGAAAAGGGACTTAAGCCCTTTTTACATATCAAAAGGACGGACGGGACGATTTCTCTATTAGGAAGGGAGCTCTCGGGCTCTTCACTTGTGTAATATTTCATCACCGCTTATCATAAAATTATTATTAAAATCTTTATCAAATAAATTGATATAATACGAATTTAAAAAAAAAAAAAGAAATCTTTGGATGGATTTGAATATATAAAAGGGAAGCGACATCACTTAATTTTGCAAAAAAAAAAAAAATCAGCCTCTTTTCTCAACATTTATTGAGATTTATCTACAGAGGAAAATCTAGAACAGTGTTTCCCAACGCCCCATAGGGGGGGACCAATTTGATTGTTGTTAAGGGCTCTATAATTTCCTAGCGATTTATTTTTTCCTCAAATATCTATCATACATATATGTTAGGAGGGATAGGAGTCGGGGGGGGGGACATAGGGAACATACTGACAATGAAGATTTTACAAAATATTAACTTTATATGGTATTAATTTAATTATGGAATGGAAGAGAGCAAGTACAGGTGCAGCAAATAAGAGGATGGATGCCAAATGCCGAAAGGGAGACGTTTCGGTCAAAATTTTATTCGTCCATCCTCAGTCCGTGTAGTCTTATAAACTAATTGGACCCTGTTACGCAATAATGGGTCAAGCGCCAAAAAAAAATAATTAAAAATTGAGTTAAGCACGGAATATTGTTTCAAATGCTTGTAAATCAGAAAAACTTTAATATTAATTTTCTCAAGCCCTCGGGGCTTGGTGTAGAGGTTAGCGTGCTAACCTCGTATACCAAAAGTCGCGGGTTCAGACTCCAGGCAGTCCGATGATTTTATTTAAGCCATTTGGATACCAAATGGCTTAAATAAGAATGCCAGGGCTCCTAATATGTATATTAATCTCTATAACGGATATCGTAAAAGTCTTATATGGCCTGAGTTGCCGAAAAGACTGTGTGAATGAGAAAAAAGTCCGAGTGCTAGAAAAAAATTTTTTCTCAAATCTTGGTACCTGGCGCTTGACACACTAATGCGTAACAGGGTCCAATTAGGCACAAAGTTATTAGTGTTGTTGCGGCACAAATTTGTACACATTGTCTATAAAAACAGTGCGTGTGTTTAAGCGAGTGTTTAATGCTATTATCTTATAGACTCTCACGAAGCATGTACAAATTTGTGCCTGTAACAACAATGACAACTTTGTGGCTAATTAGTTTATAAGCCAACGAGGACTGAGGATGGACAAATAAAATTTTGTTCGAAACGTTTCCTTTTCGTCATTTGGCATCCAAAGGCTGCACCCGTACTTGCTCTTTTTCCTAATTCAACAGCAGCTTCTCTTCAGCTTAATTTAATTACTCTGGATGTTGTTTAATAATATAGTTGAAAACTGACACTCTGGGCGCTTAATTGTACAGAATTTGCCCGGTTTTCGACCCCAGAGGAGGATCTCTGGCCCTTCCAGGGCCTCTGGCCCCTTTCAACGCAAGTGTCATCTCGTTATCCAAAAATATGGTCGCTTTATAACCCCAACAAAACTTAATGACAATTTTGGGATTTTCAGTCGAAATTTCGAAACTTTGAGGTAAAAATTCTCACAGAAGATATTTGTTGAAAAAGACATTTATATCTATAATGTCCATGTGGGTGGGCCACATTTCGCTCCAAAGAAAAAGTGGCATCCGCCATTTATCTTGGCTACTTTAATATTTTATTTTAATTTTTGAACCTTAATAATAAAGAATCCATCAAGCATTCAATAACTCCCAATAATATTTCTCCATATCAGAGTTTCTTAAAAAAAAAAAAATCAATTAACCCACCCGGAAGAACTTTAACTTCTTTGAAATTCGCAATTTGATTTTAAAAGATTCTCCGAGAATGAAAAGTTATTTTAATTGAATGGAAGCGGAGGGAGGGAGCGAGGGCCTTGAGGGTCTTCATTAAGCCCCTGGCCATTTATGTGCGGCGCCAATGATATTATTAAAGAAAAAAAAAAAAAAAAAATCAAATGTGAACCGCCCTTTATTTTTTGATGGGTCGGCGGTCTTCAGGGGCATCCGGAGCCCCGTAATAAATTTTATTTTATATCGTAACATTAAAATGGCTCAGCAGCTTTTAATTGAAAATGCCTCAGGAAAAATTAAAAAAAAACTGTAGATTTATTCTTTGACATTTTATAAATATTTTTTTTTTTTTTTACTATCCCGCCAATATATTATAAGTAGGGGAAAGTATTGTGATTGTAAAAAATCTAAACCCGCTTATGTTTCAAGTCATAACGACCCCAGAATTTTGCTTATATCTCTGGAACTATTCATCGGATTAGAATGAGGTTTGGCAAATTTGTAGCCCAAAGTGGGCCTAAGAAGTTATTAAAACTTGAAGTGAATCGGACCGCATGGAGCGGTAAAAACAAGCGGTAAATTATTATCGCGTTTTTCTCATCTTCCTCTGAACTAAATCTTTTGAAACTCAGTCATAATAATTAGGACGACAGCCTCTAGGGCTGGAGCAAATTTCATGACAATCCGTTCAGTAGTTAGTTATACGTAAAAAATGAAGAAAAAAAAGATTTCAAACTTCGTTATTTATCGAGATCTAATTATTATATTTAATTATATAATTGATAGATTTAAATCTCGCATAAATTATTAGTTTAAATTTTTAAATTGAATTTAATTGAATAATCGATTAATTGCTTTGATTTTGTGGGATTTAGGAAGATTAAAGAATTTGATGATTGAAGAAAATTCGAGGGTTAATTAAATTAAATATATAAAAATAAGCAACGAAGTTGCAAAATCTTGCGGCTTTTTTAAAGTGGAACTTTTATTTGATGGCTTCAAATATTTTTGCTCTTCTATCAGCTTGTCGCGTTACAGGCTGTGACGTCAAGGGTCGTGACGCTTCAAGCCATGACGACAAAAGTAAGAAAGTTGAAATTTAATATATATGATGAATTATAAAATAATAATTGTGAGATTTAATTATTCAATTTTTAAATTGATCAAATATAATTTTTAAAATAAATTAAAATAATTCAAATCTTCAATTACTAAATAAATATTGTTCTCAGTTTTTAACATGCGTCTATTGATTTCCCATTTTCCAATTATTAAGTTAAGATTAAAAACGTGATTTTAATACCCTTAATTGAATAAACGTTAAACGCCTACGATACGAAAAAAGTTTCACTTGCATCGTGATTTTCATAAAACCACACAATGATGTTTACTCACCTCGTTTTTGCATGAAGCTGAAAAGATCGTCCAGGAATTCTTTACGTCTCGGATCGTCGTTAATTTCATACAACTGGAAAAAAAAAGAAAGAGAAATATAGTTATTTACTAAAGAGGAAGAAGCGAAACTTATCTTAAAAAAAAAAGAGACCTTGATGCAAACAAAATGAAAATAAAATTATTTTAAACACCTTAAATTGAAATTTTTTTTTGTTTACCGAGATCACATATGGAGGTCGTTTTTTTTTTTTTTTTGAATTTTTTTTATGCTTTCCAGATGTCTTAATAATAAATGATGGAGGGAATAAATAATAATGGAATTTGAAGTAAATATAGACTCGGAGGAGGAATAATTATTTTAAAAACATGTAATCAAAACTATCGAATTAAATTTAGCATGAAATTATTATTTTGTTTTATACTAAGGGGGGGGTGGGGGGGGGGGGGAGTTTGTCAAATGGTAAGAGAGCAGTGATAGAAAAAAAAAATTATATTAATAAGCCTTGGAGTATTTAAATTCAAATTATATTTGATAACTATACACATATGTCTATTTTTTTCTATTTTCCCATGTCAAATGTATATATACCGCTGCGATACCGCTAATTTCCACATAGTTAAATTTAATTTCTTTTTTTGGTTAATAATTTCCGGAAATAATCGGATTAAGCTCAAAATAAATTTAATATAAAATTGAGAAAGAAATTAAAGTAAAATTTAAAATCAATTATATTTGATTCTTATATTTTGTTTTATTTTTATTGCGGGCAGATACTAAACTTCTCAGTTTCCAAACTCTTTGGTTAATTTAAAACTCACACAGCACAAAATATTGCAGCAATGTTGCAGAAATATTGTATTCAATATTGCAAATCTTGCAAAAATATTGGCAATATTGTAGCGGCAATATTCCAAGCTAGGAATATTGCAGCAATATTGTTGCAATATTCCTATGACCGCCTTTTTGCAACATGTCAAAGGTTGCTGTTTGAGCTGCAATATTGTCAATATCGAGCAAGATTCGCAATATTTCTGCAACATTGCTGCAATATTTTGTGCTGGGTGGAAATAAGGAACTCAGCACACGCTGATTAAGACTCACGATTCTTGTTTTTAAAAAATTTTTAGCAAATAAGAAAAATACAACGTTTGTGAATGCATCTAACTGCAGAATTAACAGCCGTGTAATTAATAACACACTATTTGTATTATTAATATTGGCTAAAAAGCCAAAAAAATGTCTTTTATTTTTAGTGAGCTATCAAAACGCTGGTTTTTTTGGAAGTTCAACCCATCCAGTGCCTGGCATTACTTCATTGAAACGATCATGGTGGCTGTTACTCAACATAATGAATGCATTAAGACCTTTATTTTTCAATTTTGTCCTTTCAGCTACTGAGAACATGGAAGGATGGTTTTATCGGGTGGAACTCCTTCTCGGTCACCCGGCTCACAGCCCAAGGTTAACCAAATACCCTGATTTAAGGCATTTAGGCAACCACAAATTGGGCCCTTTGACTCTTTGGGGTGAAATTTTCTCCCACCTTTCTAGCCTAAACCGAGAGTTCGGCAATGTTGAATTATTTGAGGCAAGCTGGATTGGAACCCGAGTTGTGTTCAAACTTCAAATCCGTAATCTGCAGCTTATTCGGCTTAGCTACTGAGACCATTTAGAGTTATACAATTACGTATATACAAATTGTACCGGGGGACGTTCAATGCGCAGGGTCCTCCATCCGCAGGTTTCGCCAGTTCAAAGATCTATGACTATTGTCATAAGCAACCAGGAAGAACAAGGATATGGGGGAAAGTAGGAGATGTTACAGTTTGAAGGTTTGTAGATTGTAGATTTGGAAAAAAAACAAGGACAAGTAGGTTATTTCAATTACGGGAGTCCATGGAGACAAAGGAAGACTAGTCGTCCGGCATTGAGCCTCCTTATTTCGGACAATGTAGATCTCTATTATAAATTTGGTTCGACTTTGAAACCCATAATTAGATTGTACTAAAAAATACTTAATGGCACATCAGAATCCTCATCTTCTTATTAATACAGGAATAAAACTTAGAAGATTAAGTTCAAGATCAACCCATCTAACAAATCATGTAGACAAACTAAATATCAACAAGTTCCCAAATTCCAGGAAGTATGAGAATAAAAGTTAGGGCCTATTAGTAAATGGTATGATATCAGGGTTCAATGTCGGAGTTAAATCAGCTTACAGTGCTCTAAATCAGACCTATTCAGAGCCAGAAGAATAAAAGTAGGAGTTAATTTTCGACTCAGGAAGCTTATCTAGCTATTGGTAAGGCATAATTATTTATTCAATAGAAAGACAATTCAATTGAAATCAATTTTTGTCGTATTATAACCTCTGATCTCTAGACACAAGAGGCAAGAATTCTGCAAAGGCTCAGGTCTCTCTACTAGCAAAATTAGTCATCTTTTGTATGGTGTTATTTCAATCTGAACTTTGTACTTTTGATTGCATGTTCATGGATGGAGGTATTCAATCCAAAAATTGACATCACCAAATTCTTTTCGGAAGAGGGTGGGAAGAGAATTGAGGGGAGATTTTGATGAGATGACCTGAGTTCAAAAAAAAAAAAAAGGAAACCATTTGGTTGATTAGCACAATAAAATTCCCAAATAAATCATCAACGGAAATGAAAAAAAACAGCAAAATTCTTAGATCACAGGTATACAAAAAAAAAAAGAAGAAATTAATTCCCTCTCTTTCTCTTTTGATCAAAATGAAATAGAAGAGAGAATGCATAAATCTCGAACTCATTATCTCCAATCAACGAATATAGAAAAAAAGTGAATGTGCTTTTAGGGAGGGAGGGAGGGAGAGAGAATTAAGCAACCAATCAGAAATTTTGAGATCATTAATCATTTCAGCGCAGCGGCGGCGCAAATTACACAGCCCAAACGATTTAGAGAAAGAGAGACAGAGAGAGAGGTCATCATATTTATTTTTATTTATATAGTCGTTTTTTAACCAAATCGATTAGAATAATAATTGAAAAATAACAAAAAAAAAGTCAAAATACAAAATTAATCATAAAAAAAATAATCATAGTCAAATATAAACGATTAATAATATTCATATTATTAATTTCCTAAGTCTCTTAAGAGGGTGTCACACCCAGGATCTCTTAGACTGGAAGAATCATAAAGCCAAAATATTCAGTCAACACAACCTATTTGGCCAATATCCCGTTAGAATTTGGCACAGAACAGGAAAAATATTGGCGTCCCAAAAGAAGCTCAAAAAATACAGAATTTTCCCACATAGGCATAGACATTTTTGTCTTTGTTTTTATTGAAATTTTAATTATTTACTTAGAAATGTATAAAATATTTCGTATAATTAAATTTTCTTTTTTTTTATGCTCATAAATACAGAGAGGGGGGGGGGCGAATCAGATAGTCCTAATTCAATCTACCAAAATAATTGAGGAAATATTGAAAAAAATAAAAAATTCATTTTTTTAAACCCATTTAGGGATTATTTCTTTATTTAAATACTTTTTAAATACAAGTATCGATGAACTGGGGGGCGTTCCACACCCTGATTGCCTTTTCGTAATTATGAAAAAAAATAATCATCGAATCAAGAGCTCGCTTGATGATTTGTTTACATTCATAGAATACACTAATGCAATTAATACATAAATATTTTTATCTGAGAAATCGTAGCTTTAGGAATTAATAACTCAAAAATTATCGGAATTTCGGGATAAAAATAATTTTCTTGTAATTCCTAGACGGTCCTATTTAAGCATAAAAAATTTGGTTTCAAAATTTCAATGGGAAGTTGTCCAAAATAGAGCGTGAGATAGACGGACATTAGCGAATTATATCTATAGATTAGAGCTATTAAGCAAGGAAACAATAAAAAAAGGGTAAGAGAAGGTAAAATGTCGACATTTTTGTCTTTGTTTTTATTGAAATTTTAATTATTTACTTAGAAATGTATAAAATATTTCATATCAAATGTTTAAGATAGATTAGAACAGGTTTTTTTTAAAGCGAAACAATGTGTTACGTTTTTATTAACGCTCAGTGCCTGTACTTTGAGAAACACTGTTCTATAGAGTAAGGATGTGGAAATGCAGGCAGTCAAAAATAAAAGGCTCTCAATTCCCTTTAAATGTCCAGACGTTTCGGGCAAAATTTATTCGCCCATCCTCAGTGAACTATTCTAGTGGAAGAGAGTTAAGTCTCCTTTGATATACATAGTGGTTGTTAGATTCTACTACGTATTCTACAATCAAGTAATGTGTATCTTGACTATAAAAATAGCAAAAAAGTAAATTAAATTGTATGCTTGGTATGTGAGATTGGAGTCGGGAGGTATAAAACCAGCGTTGTCGAACACCTTTACACTTTTATTTTAAGCAAACGTTTCGTAAACCATAACGATTCAGTGCCAATGAAAAGTACAATTAAAATCTTTTATGATGTTTATTATTAACTTACTTTTTAAGTAAGTATAATATATGATTTTCAATGCAGAAATGTTAAACGCTCATCATAAAAAATTTTAATTGTAGCTTTCATTGGCACTGAAGATGGCAACCGTTATGGTTACCGAAACGTCTGCTTAAAATAAAAGTTCGACAACGCTGGTTTTATTCCTCCCGACTCCAATAGCAAAAAGTTTTAATATCAAAGAACTCATTTATCATCATATTATTATATAAAATAGAATAGGTAGTAGAATCTAACAACCACTATGTATATCAAAGGAGACTTAACTCTCTTCCACTAGGATAGTTCACTGAGGATGGGCGAATAAATTTTGCCCGAAACGTCTGGATATTCAAAGGGAATTGAGAGCGTTTTTATTTTTGACTGCCTGCATTTTCACATCCTTCCTCAATATATTTCCA
Source organism: Euborellia annulipes (assembly GCA_023213315.1). Classification (NCBI taxonomy): domain Eukaryota; kingdom Metazoa; phylum Arthropoda; class Insecta; order Dermaptera; family Anisolabididae; genus Euborellia; species Euborellia annulipes. The sequence continues at coordinate 73,036 of JAKCPI010019490.1, forward strand.
GCCATTAAATATTATTATATCTGTTCTATAGAGTGTAACTATGATACAAATTTCATAGAACTCTGAGTTGGTGAGCTTGTTGATTGGACGTGAAATAACTCTTACTTAAAAAGTCACACCAGATTTTTCCAATTGTATCCAACGAAATGCCACACACGTGTTGGGGGAAATTAAAACTAAGAATTATCTTACGATTAGATATTTTCATAATTAAAAAAAAAAATTTCCATCAATCTGCCTTTTATTAAAAAAAAAAACCCTTTTTATTTTTTTTTTAATTTCCTTTTTTCCCTCCCCAGCCACAAAAACAGATAGCTAATATATCAGAAGAATATCCCCAAGTCCGAATATATAAAATGCTAATAGAAAGAACGAACGTATAGATATAATTTGTTTTTAACATTCTGTCCTTTTTTTCCCACTTTAATTAAAACCGTCGAGTTTATTATTAATGCGCTTTTTTTTTTTAGATGGTGGGCGGAGGGGGGGGGGGGATCTTGAGGGGAGGGGAGTACCTGGACCTCCGAACTCAACTCATTCACTTGTGAGTTGAGATCGATCAACCCCCCCCCCCCCCTACAAACTTGCCCTTAACGAGCGCTCGGGGAGAAAAAAAAAAAAACTCTCTAGCCCTGATGATAGTCGATTAATTTCTAGTTCTCGAGTGTCAGAGCGAGCGAGCAACACACACAGACACAGACATCTGCCAATCCACTAACGGCTCCAATTCGTCGGCACAACCCTTGAGCAAATTGAGAGAAAAACGGGTAGAGACAAAATTAATCGCACTCATTTGAAAACAAAAAAAAAGGCCCTGTTGGACGAATTAATTTACGCCTAAACAAAAATACACATAAACGATCCCCTAAAATGGAAGGAAATTAAGAAATTTATCAACTTATGCTTCATTACTCATCATGGGCAAAAAACAAATGTTTATAATTGAGAGAGAGAGAGAGAGATAAAGGGGATGTTTTTTTTCTCTAACTGGCGGATTGGAATCCATACTCGCACAGAAAGTTGTGTTCTGAGCTGGTCACACCAGATTTTTTGTGTCGACATAGCCGATATATTAGATTAAAGATATAAATGTTGGGTAGCGAGGATGCAGCCAAGAGGTTTTGGACCAAAGAAAAAACAATTCCAAGTGAGACGTTTCGGCGAAGTTTTATTTGCCATCTTCAGTCCTTCAGGAATTTTTTCATGTACATATTCATTATGCACATGTGTCATTTGGCCAAGTCGGTTTTTTAAAAATTTCTACTATGAGGGCAATGGCTCAGTGAGTTTCGAAGTATTAAAATTTAAACTCACTGAGCCATTGCCCTCATGATGAAATTTTTAAAACCCGACCATGCTAAATGACACATGTGCATAATGAATATGTACATGAAAAATTCTGAAGGACTGGAAGATGGCAAATAAAACTTTCGCCGAAAAGTCTCACTAATGGAATTGTTGTTTTCTTTGGTCCACAACCCTTTGTCCGGTCCCCTCCTTGCAATATCTACAGCCACTAACTCAACCACATTAAAGATATAAAATTTATAAACATTGGAAGCTGGCAACGGAGAAAAACAACAATCACCACAAGTGATGCCAAGCGCTCAGGATTGGTGACTCCGAGCAATCAGCGGTGTGGAACGCCCCCCCCCCCGGGTTGCCATCGGTACAATGTATATTAAAAAAAATTTATATAATAAATAAATAACCTCTAAAGGGCCTCTGTAGCCGAAAAGGGTTTGTTTAAAAACCTTTTTTTTGGAGGACGAAAATTTTTTTTTCCCCCTGATACTCGAGTACCTGATACTTTTCACCCGTACCCATTTTGTGTTCCTGATACAAAGTATCACCCAACCCTAGGGATGAAACGATACCAGTGAGGTATCGATACTTTTACTCGATACTGGTATCGGTCGCAAAGTATCGAGTACCTACTCGGTATCGATTGAAAAGTACCGATACTTACTCGTATCGGTCAATTTTTTCGTACAATTAAAGTTGAGAAAAAACAGCAGAAAGTTCTGATATTATCAAGATTCGCAGGAACTTTGCAGAGAGGAGATTAAAAAAATTTTATTTAATTTCTATTTGCTGACGTTTCGGTCGCCAATCACGACCTTCAACATCGGAGACCTCCGAGTAGCAAGTAGGCCTATATGATAATATTTTTGTGCATATCAAAGTAAAACGAAATTGTATATTTTTAATTGCAATGAATATTAAAAAAAAAACCTATGCTCGTGTATAATTGACAATATTTGCCCTGATGAAGGTCGTGATTGGAGACCGAAACGTCGGCAAATAGAAATTAAATAAAATATTTTTTATTTAATCTCCTGGCTGCAAAGTCCCTGCGAATCTTGATTAAATCTCCACAGGCATAAAACATCAAGTTCTTGAAAAAAAAATTCAGTTTTAGATGTAGCTGTAGGTACTATATAGTACTTAAAGTGTTTTGCTGTTGAACACTCCAATAATAAAATTAAAATACAGTGGTACAAACCATTACACTTATTTCTATTGTAAATAAGAACAAATGTATGTAAATGTTCCTCCGACCTAACTAATCATCGCGTACGTTGACCGAGTATCGATACGAGTATTTTTGACCGATATTTACTTGGTACTCGATTCAGAAGTATCGATTCCAAAAGTACTTGGTATCGAAAGAAAAGTATCGAGTAAGTACTTGTATTTACTCGTATCGTTTCATCCCTACCCAACCCCTATCAAAATTTTTCCATTAAAAAAACATTGGGACTTTTGAAAAATTAAATCTCCCAAATTAAAAATTATAAATTGTTATATAATTTAATTACACAACATCATCAAATTCACAAAAATAAATAAATTTAAATTAAACCAATTGGTGTATCTGTATTAAATCTGAAAGTACTTGATGAATCTTCACGAGATTTTTCACCATAAAGGGAAAATTAATTTACGTGAAAATAGCTGAGGCAGTTTGATATATTAGAAAAGAATCCAATTATATTTTCTTCTAAATTAATAAATATGTTAGTTAAAAAAAAAAAAAAAAATTAACTCTTCTTTTTTCTCTCTGATAACGTAACTAGCTGGCAGTCAAAAACTCTTTGGCCTCCACGAAGTTATATTAAAATTGTTAAATGATTAATCGATCGATTAATCAAATAGATAATCCTTAAGTTATAAATTAAAAAGAAAAAAAAAAAAAATTATTGAAGATTAATCAATTCCCTCTGCGATTATTATCACGTGATTAATGACGCAGAGCCCAACCGAGGCTAATATAATCTAATTAAAATATTCTTTGATTTATAATTATGAAATGGTTAAATATCAAGCAAGCAACAATGTTTAGTGGATGATTCATGGCGCGATTCGAGGCTCATATATCTTCCGGAATCATGTAGAGTATGTTTTTTTTTTTTTTTTTTTTTTTTAATACATAGATCCGACATTAATCTAGCCTACGTTGAAGGCAGGCTTACGCCTCTCTTGGGGATAATTATGAATTGTGATTAATATAAAAAGAGAGGAAGGTATGAATGGACCCAAGGGCTCGAGGTGAGGTCACCCCGCTTAACCCTTCGTCCTTCTTTCTCTCTCTTTCGCTCGGCTCTTGGCTTGATGAGAGCCTCAACTAGGCGTGAACTACCTGAGAAGATGAGCGGAGAGAAAGAAAACAAAAAAAAAAAACATTTCTCTCTCTCTTCATTTAATTGTCGCGGTGCTTTATCTTAGAAACTAATTCATTTAACGAGAACACAAATCACTTCAATTGTAATTTTTAGCTCTCACTGTACTTTTTTTAGTACTTAGTCTCTTTAAAAATAGAAAAATTGAACTAGTGATGAGATTTATTATTAACCGTGGACGTTACGGTCGCAAATCCTGACCTTCCTCAGAACAATTAATTGTTAGAATACAAGGTGTACAGAATGTATTAAGAGTGAGTGACTTGCTCTTAAAACATATAGTCCAAATAAATATTGTATAATTTATAATGATAATTGAATATAATACTATACACCTTGTATTGTAACAATTAATCGTAAGTACTTTCATCATATTATTAATTATTAAATAATTATATCATTGTTTATAAATATTTAACAATTTGTTTCTGAAAATAAATATTCTAACCACAGGTCCTGGAGGGTGATTTGCGACCGAAACGTCGACGTTTAATAATTAATTAAAAGTTCTTTTTATTTAATTCCTTGGCTGCAAAGTCTCCTATGTCCAAGAAAAATTGAATATTCAACACACATTGGCGTGTTAAAATAAAATTGAAAAAAACGGGATGACGATTTATTTAGAAATTAAAATTAAAATTTTATAAAAAGATTATGTCCAAAAAATTTGTGTACAATAATTTTGTATTATTCCGTAGGCCTGATGATGATGGATTATTGACTATCGAAACTGCCAGCCCAAAATAAATGAAAAAATTGTTTTTTTCTTCGCCACTACCACCATCTTGAGCAAAAGGAACAATAAGATTATATAGATTAATAAACATGTTGTTGATTTTGTCCTCTTTCTACTGATAGCAGTATATAACTTATGTTATATTATAACAATCAATTTTCGTTTACGAATTATGGATTTGCTTTAATTTTTGATTGTTATCTTGTTGTTTTTTTTATTAATAATTATCAATAATGAAGTATGGACACCAAAAATGTTTATTCTCGAGCCATTAGATGTCAAGAGAGATAAAAAGTGTAAATAATAGCCCCTCCCCCGCCCTCGTTAACAACAACAACAACAACAAGAGCGCTTTTTTTTTTTAGTTATTGCCATTTTTCTTGGCATATAGAAATCTCAAGACAACATATTATTTTATGACTTGATAGGAATCGTTTATGTTCTCTTATAAATTGACTAAACCCCCTTTTAAAAGGCCTTTAAATACATTTTATTTCTCTCTCTATAGGGCAATTATAAATTGAGAATTAAACAGTCGTCTAGTAGCCCGTGTGGCGAGTAGTTAGCAATCAAGGTGGACCGGTTTCCACAATCCAACAGCCAGAAGAGAGAGAGAGAGAGAAAAGAAAATCAAGACATCCCAGAATTCACTTGAAAAATACATCCATCCGAGAGACAATAAATAAAAAAAGAGAGAATTTGACAAAATGACATGATGAAGGCCACTTTTTGACACCTAAACGTACAATTAAAATATTTGAATGTTGATGTGAGATGTGTCTCGCTTGACCCGCCCGCCACTCTTTTCCAAAACATCTCCAATCAAAACATTAATTTATTTTAACATTTTCGAGTCCGACATTGAGCCTCCTACCATAGGCGCCTGAAATGGGGGGGCAAGGGTATATTGCCCCCCCCCCTGGCATCCTACAGGGGGCAATATGTCTTCTTTTATTTCATTTATTTTTAAAAATGATATATTTTTACTATTGAAAAATAAAATCTTCTAAATTAAATAAAATTAAAAGAGTAATAAATTCATTTTTTTCCAAAATATTTTATATAGACCCGATTGTATTTCTGATTTCTAAAAACATTTTATATTGAATTTTAAAAGAAGAAAATTAAAAATATTTATTTCCTTCAAATAGTATAAATATAGCCTAAAAAAAAAAATTTGATAAAATCACTAAAATTTTAATTTTATTAAAATTGTGATTTAATTTAAAATTTTTAAAGTTTTATAGTAGATTTGTTTTTATTTTATACTATTTGAACATATTAAATTATTTTAATTTTCTAAAAAAAAAAATTTTTGCCCCCCCCCCCCCAAGTAGCAAGTGCCGACTTTGAACTCCAAAATGTTACAAATTTCCATTTTTACCAGTTCGGGATCCAAAATCGGCCCTAATGGGAATTAAAGAGTCTCAGGGTTCAATGTCGGAGCTAAGTTGGCTTAAATCGGACATGTTCAGGGCCAAAGGAATTTAGGAGCTATATTTCGACTCGGGTTCATACGCTAATTTATTCCTACAATACTTTGGTTCAAAAAAAATATATATTTTTCAGAGTTAGGCACAAGGGCGGATACAAGGGGGGGGGGGTAAAGGGAGTAATTGCCCCCCTGAAAAATACATTTTTTTTTTGAAAAAAAAAATGTATTTTTTAAAATTTTAAAAATTTGATTTATATTTACATTCTGGCAAACAAGTACAGAATGCGCCTTTAAATTACCGAAATTAAGAAAAAATGTGTGCTGTGCGACCAGTCACTCCAGATTACCCCCCCCACCCTCACCCCGAGAAACACCTCTGGATCCGCCACTGGTTAGGCACCATCTAAATCTGTCTGTTTGACTAAATAAAATTAATAAATCTTTTTCTTCTTATTCTGTCCTCGCCTGATTATTCCCGCGGTGCGGGGTCGGCGGAAAATAAAATTAATAAATAACAATATTAAATTGTATGATTTTTCTTCACGGATCTTTGAACGTGATTATATATAATATCTTAAATATTACGTATATAATTTCTTATTTATTAATTGCCAAAATGAGAAGTATTCTAATTACGACCATCTAAATTGCGTCTGGTTGATGGAGAAATTTGTGTCTTCATATTTGAGTACGATTCTCCCGAAAACTAATTTAATGATCTCAGCTAACTAAATTTTTAATCAAACCAGATTTTTGATTTGATTAGTTTTTTTTTACATAAAGTCATTTCGGCTACTGAGGCCATTTGACTTTATACATTTATCATAAATATCAAATTTCAACCTCCTAACTCATTTCGTTCTTGAGATATTTGTCCCGACAGACAAAGACCATGACGCGAAACCACTTTTTTGGATTCAGGGGACCTCAAAACGTGTATATCCATCAAAATCTCGACATCGAATTTTTTTGACATGAATCTAATACCTAATCTCTATATATATAAACTAGGGTCCGGACCGAAACAAGATTTTCAGCCGAAACCGAAACCGAAACCGAATATTCGGCCTCAACCTTAGTTTGGGCCGAAACCGTAACCGAAACCGAAACTTGTATTTCCTATAAAATTTTTTTTCATTTTATCTTTTTTTTTTTTGAATTTTTTTCCCTCCCCGTGAAAACTATTGACCTTTTTTTTTAGGGAGACTAAATTATTTTTCTCCCTCATGCAAATTATTTGACCTTTTTTTTTTTTTTGCATGCGAGTCTCATCCCATTTTTTTTTCAGACTCTGGTTTCGGCCGGCCGAAAGGTTCGCCACTTCACGGCCGAAACCGAAACTACGGCCGAAACCATGATTTTTGCCAGAAACTGGCTGAAAACCCGTAACCGAAACCGAATATTCGGTCGGTTCCTAATATAAACTATATATATAGAGGTAAGAGAAAGTAAAAATATAGATATTGGCTATATATAGATTCGAAAAATTTCGGGAGGGGGAAGCCTGACCCTGGATGACACACACTACGCCACTGGTGGTCACCACATCATTTCTTTTATTATCTTTCCATCTTTTTTTTTTAATAACAAAAACTTCATTCATGGCTGTCAAAATGAACAATTTAAAACAATGAAAGGTTTTTCTCTTTATTTCAAGTTTATCTACTCTTATTATTTTAATAAATAGATATTTGAACTGAATGAATGGTTAAGGTGTCAAGGCTATTAGAAATTTGAATTTCAATTATTATATAGTGACTGTATTTTCATTTGAAATTTAAAAATGAAGTTAAATAAATTCAAAATTCATGATAATATTTATAAGAGAGAGAAAATGAATAGATAAAAATATAATTAATATTTTTTTCTCTATTGTTATGTAATAAAAAAAAAAAAAAAAACACCTGCAACAGGAAATGGAAGAGCGATTTCGTCTCTTGTAGGTGCTACCAGGGGTGGTTAACGCCCCACACTCACTACTTTCCAAAAGATGGACACTTTTTTGCTAAAACTAAACAAGCGAAACTTCTAAGCAAAGGACAAGAAAAAACGCTGACACGTAGACAAAAGAGGACGAGAGCCCCGTACCAAGCCAGAAAAATGTATTGGCTATCATGTGGTTCTAAATAGCCTCAGATGCCGAAAGAAGATCTTAAAACGTGTGGGGTCGTAGGACCCCCCGGCAGGAACCAAGTTCCTCACGCCTTTTCTTCAACTCAGAATATAATTTAATATGAATATTATTTAAATAGACGGAAAGTCCGCCGTCTAGCCGGGGGAGCTGCGCCCGCTGGAACCTCTTGCTCGCTTCGGGGAGCAATTTCCCGTCTACGGTAGATAGAAGGAAATAAAGAGAAGAAGAATGTGGGCGTGGCCTCGCAAAGACTTCGGCTAATCTCGCCTTCCTCCGTCGTCGCTCGGGCTCTGGGAACGCGTTTTTGTTACGTTACATTTTCTCCCAGTTCACCATTCGTTCCAAAACAAAAAAAAAAAAAAAAAAAAAAAAATCCTTGACTTCTTAATTTCTGAGTCTACAGTCAGCATATATACTTCCAAGCAAAATTCGCCACTTTTTTTGAAACAAGTTAAATGGATCAGCCGCCTTTTCTCTTGTTTCTGTATAGTCTCTTGCCGATCACTCTCCTTCTAACGAGTCACAGAATAGGAATTTTAAAATTATTGTTGATCTGCCTCGCATAAAAGCTCTTCTTTCAGTGTCTACTAGGAGTCACTTGGTATGGGATTGGAGTATTTCTTATTGTACGTAATATAAGGGGGATTGAAAACTTGCTATGTGAGCTATCCCTGGGTGTGATCCAACCAGTAGATCCAGAAAATGAAATATACAGTAGATTGACTTGCACCACTAAATCCAAGATTTGAATTAAATTACATTCAAAATAAAGAAGGCATCGCCGGGATTTGAACCAGAGATCTGCTGGATTTGAATGCCCCTACCACCACCCGCTGTGCTAAGCAATTTTTTTCGGCCTTTCGAGTTAAAGAATACAAAATCTGGTGTAACTGGTCGCACAACTTTCTCTTACCCTCCCTCTGTCAAGAGAAGGTTGTGCACCAGATTTTTTGTATCACCGAGATATATTTAGTTGCTCTTAGCACTTTAGTTCTAAACTCTGACTTAGATGGCGTTCACCTACAAATGCTTCCACATCAGTAAAGTATACTTCAAACGATTTCCACGAAAAAATTTCAACTGATATACTTTTTAAAGAGCATCCTAAAAAATAGTTGATATATGAATTCTTTTAAACAAAATCGTTGCAGCGAATTTTGTGAAAATCGAAAACAAAAAACTGAAAAAAAGTACATCAAGAAAGTCTTACTAGTACTTTTTGGCCGATTTCTTCAAAGCTTATTTTCAATTTCCTTCCTTGGGAGGGGGCCTAACTTAAATATGAAATTTCAACCTCGTAGCTCTTTAGTTCCTGAGATATTTTGTTCACAGACACTATGTCGCGATTGATTCATGGGACCCTCAAAATGTGTATATCCATCAAAATTTCGACATCGAATTTTTTGACATGAACTAATACTTTCTCTCTATATATATATATTAACATATATAGAGATAAGGGAAAAAGTAAAAAAAGAGCATTTTTTAACGTTTTGTAGCATAAAAATTTTCTTTCTTCAGATTTCTAGATGAATGATTTAAAAAAAAGCATGCTTTTAGAAAATTGATGTAATCTAGAGTTTAGACAGAATTTTTTTTTATTGCACTAAGCTAAGAGATAATTATTGATTGATAATAGCGAGAGGGAATAAGTGATTTGAGTGATGATTATCAGAGGAATTGCTTCTGAGCCTGGCTAGGCTAGCTAGCTGGCACTCTCTCTCTCTTTCTAATATAAAGAAGACATTGGGATTCTGTAATTGCAGTAATTATGCAGGCACTAGACGCAGTTGATGGCTCACTCATTCCTCACAAGCGTGGGCGTCCTCTTCTCGAACATCATTTATCACTCCCTCTCTCTTTCCATTTATAAACAATAATTAAAAGTTGCAGGTAATTAATATCAACAAGTATGTAGAGTATAGGGGGAGAATTTTTTATTCGATGATGATGATGATGATGATGATGATTCATCTTGATCAAGGAATTTTATTTTTGTTGTTTTGGGCGTATGTGTGAGTTCATTTATTATAAAGGCTCTCTGAGAGGCTCCTCCTCCTACTGAATCCAACTCTCAAAACTCACACAGACAATTATGATTATGGTAAGAAGAGGGAATTTATTATGAGAATATATAAACATGTTGAGACGTTGCAATTTATTCTCTCACACCGGATAAACCACTCAAGAAATATAATAACATATGTCTGATTGTAAAAAAAAAAAAAGATTCAGTCAATTAATTGGTTGTTATAGCTGGGATTTTATTTGAAGCAAATATCCTACTCCGTTAATTAATATTATTTGTCTAATTAACAAATAAAAAAGAAATTTTAATTATATAACAATATTTGTTATTTTTCATTTTGCGAGATTTAAATATTATAATTAATTAAAAGATTCTAATACTTTTCTATGAGGGAAAAATTCTGTATTTAGAGAGAAAAATTCTGTATTTTTTT
>JAKCPI010019491.1:0-131795 GCA_023213315.1 Euborellia annulipes
TCTATATATATAAAAATGAAATGGGAAAAAAATGTATGTATGTATGTAAATATGTATGTATATGTTCTATAGAAATCCACAATTTTCAATGCATCCGTTTGAAATTAAGTACACCTATAATACATGGCTCTGGGAGTAACGTAGTAATAATTTGAATCTCTTAAATGTTTTGGAAAAATTAATTATAATCAAATTTCTTCAATATGGGAACACAAAATCAACACTGAGTTGGGTTGAAAAAAATAGAGGGGCGACCTTTTTTGCTCTGTTACCAGCTTTCTCCTTATACGACTAGGCGCTGTGGAGAGGCGCTACGCAGCAGTCAGGAGAAGAGAGACGTATATGGCTGACCCTTTAAACAGTCATAAACAGACCCTTTTGTGCTGTTCCCAATCGGTACCATCGCTCTTCGCTTGAATATAAGATCCTTCCTTAACATCTTAACACTTGCATTGCAACAAGAAATATCCCAAATTGGGAATGACCTGCTCGCCGAAGGCGAGCAAGTCCAGGGGCGCAGCCCCCTAGCTAGGCGGAAAGCTCGCCGAAGGCGGGCTTTGCGACTAGTTACTTATATAATCATCTACAGTAGTTTGAAGGGTAAAAATAATTAATGTGTTAAGATAAGCAATAAATAGAGCAGATAAAATAAATTTTGCTCTTAAGAATTAATCATTTATACAGGAAAATATGATGGTAAAAAAAAAGCAATGGCGGGTGGATTCTGAGAAATTTACTTCTATAATATAATCATGGAGTAAATCTTATATGAAATAAATTTTTTTTTCTGCAGTTGGCACTCCAAATTGTTTATATCAAAAAATAATATATTAAACCATATCACCTCGTCTTTAATTTAATTTTATTTCATATCACGTGGAATAAAGTCCAGGAGAACCTGCCAATGTTTGCTTACCCATAAAATAATCGTAGTCAATTCAATTGTATGTCACAATAATAATTTTGTCCCAATACCATTAAACAATGAATATATAAAATTATTGCATTAAACATCCAGGAACATGAAAAAGCATTTTTATTCAAATTAAATAAAAAAATATTAATTATAAATATTTATTTACTTTAGAGCGAAGGCCTTTTCTGTTATTGAAAGGATCCTAACCTCAGGAACGTTAAAGTGATTAAATAATTTATCATTTCTATAAATAAAATTAAAATTTTCATGACTCATTTATTTATATATTGAATATTTAATTAATTTTCCAGTATTGTAATTATTTTTATACCAAGTTCAATTCAATTATCATTCTACTCACGATGTTTTATCTCAATCCATAATTCAATTATCTTTATTCCTTTTAATTAGAACGTTTACAAAAAGAAGTAGTAAGAGAAAGTTGTGTGCTGTGCGCCAGTCACACCAGATTTTTTAAAACCGAAACAGCATTCTTAGGGCCAGTCAATATCGACATTTAAATCGCAAAACGTAAAGTATTCCTGCATTTTTGGTATGTTATTTAGACCCCTTGGGGGAGTGCGGAACCACATTTTGCAATCAAAAAAAAAAGTTGTGCTTCCCGCGTAGTACGAGAAAAACTGCCCAATTTTTGCACTTTTTTTTCAGTTTTTGCAGTTTAATTCAAGCTATGGGCTTTTTGACATTAGTTGCTTATAGCATTTTTAAAGTGCATTAAATTTAAAACAATTAAAGCCAACTTGCAGCTCGGTACCTCTAATAGTTTTTGAGATATGATGATTGAAAAATGTACAAGATTTTCACAAATGTTACAATTTTCAGTTTCGCTTATGTTTAAAGCCGAATATCGGCTTAACCGCTCAAGATTAGGAGAAAAGTTGTGATAAATTGATTTTTAGCACATTTAATTTACCTTTCATTTAAGCGCGGTACGGGGTCAGTAACCCTTTGTAGTTTTCTTGTAATCGTAAAAAAACAAAAATTGCAGTAATAGTCCAGTCAAATTTCACATTAAATTCGCAAACGCGAATTTAACGCTGCATTTTTGGTATGTTATTTGGACCCCTTAGAGAGTGTGAAACCACATTTTGCAAATTAAAAAAAGGAGCCACCTGAGTAATACGAGAAAAACTTCAAAATTTTCGGACATTTTCAGTTTTTGTAGATTAATTCAAAAAATATGGCCCTTTGACATTAGTTGTTATTATCATTTTTTAAAGTGCACAAATTTCAAACAATTGAAGCCAAACCACAGCTTTGTAAGTTTAATAGTTTTTGGTGATATGATGCAATTTCATGTAGTGTTATTTAAAAACTTGTATGTTGGAATTTTTGTTTTTTAAGTTTATAGGAGAACTATAAGAGCTAATGACCCCGTTTTGCGCTTAAATGAAAGGGTAATTAAATGTGTGCTAAAACTCAATTTATCACAACTTCCTCTCTTAGCATGAGCCGTTATGTCGATATTCGGCTTTAAACATAAATAAAATTGAAAATTGTAACATTTCTGTTGTGTTTTGCGAATTTAATGTGGAATTTGACTGGACTATTACTGCAATTTTTGTTTTTTTATGATTACAAGAGAACTATAAGGGTTACTGACCCCGTACTGCGCTTAAATGAAAGGTAATTAAATGTGCTAAAACTCAATTTATCACAACTTTTCTCTAAGCTTGAGCGGTTAAGCCGATATTCGGCTTTAAACATAAGCAAAACTGAAAATTGTAACATTTGTGAAAATCTTGTACATTTTTCAATCATCATATCTCAAAAACTATTAGAGATACAGAGCTGTAAGTTGGCTTGAATTGTTTTAAATTTAATGTACTTTAAAAATGCTATAAGCAACTAATGTCAAAAAGCCCATAGTTTTTGAATTAAACTGCAAAAACTGAAAAAAGTGCGAAAATTTGGAAGTTTTTCTCGTATTACGCGGGAAGCACAACTGTTTTTTGCTTGCAAAATGTGGTTTCGCACTCCCCTAAGGGGTCCAAATAACATACCAAAAATGCAGGAATACTTTACGTTTTGCGATTTAAGGCCTTTTTTTTGTCTTTATATTGACTGGCGGCCTACTTATAAAAAATATATTTATTCAATTATTTAATAAAAAAAGATAAAAACCTGAGTTAATTCCGTTAAATGGCCGTGAGTCTTAAGTATATTAAGTCCAGCTGAATGTTGAGCTAATTGCCCATAGAGGTGAGGAGGAACATAAAGATCTTTGAGTCGAGGACGAACATTCGAATTACGACGAGAATAGCGTCCATCGTCGTTTCTTTGATGCAGAGTTAATGAATCATGAAGATCGCCCTCAACCAAAAATACATATCTACAAAAAAATAAAAAAGTTTCATAAATAATAATGTTTATATGCTCATCAGTTAATACGGCCGAGTCTATATGTAGCATACTTCATCTTATGTGCAAATTCATATTTTTATATAATTTTCTATATGTTTATATATAACAAACAACTCTATCTGCATCTCAATGGTGTGTACCTTGATATTGCCAATTATCTCTTAATAACTGATGATGGCTTTATTTAATTAAAACCGAAACGTCTTCCGGATTGAGATTTTTATTCGAGAGAGGCTCTTCTCTTGGCTGACATCCTCTCTTCCTGCCTACAGGGTGAGTCATGAGGTTTTCCCCCGTGGAGGTGATTTCTGACATGATTTTGAACAAAAAATGTAAATAAACTAATGGAATGAAATTCATAATTAAAGTTATGGCAAAAAAGCATTTTTTTTTTTTTTTAATTTCAGGATTTCTCAAACAAAAATGAAAAGCATACATCGAAAACAAACAATTGTTTAATTTTGTACCATTCTCTTGCATTAAGAGTGGATTTAAAGCAAGTGTTCAAAAATTGCTCCCTGCATTTGAAGGCGAAGGGAGTGAACCGCGCGAGTAATTTAGAGCATTTTGTAATTTCACATGCTCGTTCCTTATTGACGTTGCGATGCGTTGAATCAATTCTTCTCGAGTTTGCACCTTAACTTGATACACGATGTCTTTCATCCAACCCCAGATGTGATTGATATGGAAACGTACCACACGCTTCATTTGTCTTTTTCAAATTGCCATAACTCTTTAATTATGAATTTCATCCCATTAGTTTATTTACATTTTTTGTTCAAAATCATGTCAGGAATCACCTCCATAAACCTCATGACTCACCCTGTATTATTCGAATCGTTGAACAGCCACTTCTCTCATCAAAATTATTTACTTTTATTTTAAAGACTCATTGATAAAATGACTACATTCACCATAGAGTTTCAGAAAAAATCCGACCGTGTTATTTTAAATGTCATTTGATACACATACAGGTTAGACTGTTTTCTAAAATTCTTCATTTGCTAAATAGCAATATAAATGAAATATCCAGCGCGGTTTTCATTCTATCGATTATGCATATGTGATGCGGGACTTCTTGTCGGCACGGGCATATATATCAATATCGATTTTTGTGTTTCGATTGAATACGATTATTCAATATTTCCTATACAGGTTTATTCGGTAATTTTAGTGATGAGAATTTGATAAATATTAGAAAATAATCGACTCGAAAACCCGTTTTTTATATCTATAACTTTGAAAGCCTGTAACTCTTTGTTTTTGAGATCTAATAGTGTTTTTACTTTCTCTTACCTATGTATATATGTAATATATATATAGAGAGAAAGTATTGGATTCATGTCAAAAATTCGATGTCGAGATTTTGATGGATCTTCACGTTTTGAGGTCCCCTGAATCCAAAAAAGTGGTTTTCGCGACATGGTCTGTCTGTGTGTGTGTTCAATTTTAAGCATGAAGGAATTGAGCTACGAGGTTGAAATTTTATATTTAAGTTAAACATCTCCCGGGACCGGAAAAATAAGCTTTTAATCAAAATCGGCCAAAGAGTACTAGTACTTTACTGATGTACTTTTTCACTTTTTTCGATTTTCTCAAAATTTGCTCCAACCATTTTTTTTTAAATTCAAAAATCAATTATTTTTTAGATGCTCTTTAAAATGTATATTCTCATTTTGCAATTGAAATCTTCTGAAGACCACTTTACTCTTGTATTTCATAGGGAAGATAGGAAAAATGGTTGACATGGTAACAAAATATAAATATTTTCCCATACTTATAAATTTTACATCTTGAATTCAATTGTACCCTACTGTCGGAAACTAAATATATGTCGACACAAAAAATCTGGTGAGACAAGCACAGAACACAACTTTCGATTACCGAAGGTAAGAGAAAGTTGTGTGCTGTGCGCCAGTCACACCAGATTTTTGGTCTTAAAATGTACAGGAAATTATCCTTTACAATAAAAATATCAATAACTAAATTTGTGAAATTTTCGACAAGAGGTCCCTTTTCAATTTCGGCATCACATATGTCTAACACCGCAATTAATGCATAAAGCGTTAGGCAGTTGAAAATATTATATAATCGTAGATGAAAAGTGCGCTTGTTATTTCTCCATTCTTCTTACCGGTTATTAAATGTTGAATACCATTTCTCTAATTGTGTTGTAACAAAATGCGCTTCATGAAGATAAGTGAAGCCCTCAAGCGTTGAGAGAAAAGTCACTAATAAAAGCATTCCACGATCACCAAGATGAAGAACTGAAGGACGTAATGCAACCAAGGATTTCAAATAAGGCTGTTTAATTCAAAATAATTATTAATAATTAAAAAAAAAAAAAAATAGAATATATATATATATATAAAATTTTACTTTATGATAGGTTGCTTCTGTTAGAAGAGACAAAGCAATCATCGAAATGGTTTTAGATGAGTCGTATAATTGACTGACAAGCAGCTCGAGGCCCCATCGTTCAAAGCCCTGTTGCATAGAGCGCATGCCAACAACAAGAAATTGCGTGGCGTATAATCGGCCAGCCTCTGAACTACCAGTCAACACTTTAGAGAGAATCACTCTGAAAGTAAAATTGATTTTAACAAATAATTAATTATTAATATTTGGCTTTGAGGATGTACAAGATTATATAACTCACTAAATGTATTTTGAAGTTTACTTGTATCTGGATTCAGATGGATTGAATGATTTAAAATAAAAAATTTTTTTATTTTTCAGGAATCTAACCATGACGACTGGTTTGCGCAAAATTCTCAGTTTCGGTCAACCATATGTGACCATCATCATCAGGCCTAAAAATTAAGATACATTTTAAAAAAAACTTAAGGCTTAAACAAAATCAATCTGATCTTAAATTACAATCTTACAACTGTTCATTAATTCTTTAATCTTAAATTATTTTGAATACCTTTTTTACTTTTACAAAAAACAAAATTTTATCTTTCTTTATCTTATTTTTATCGGAGGTATTTTCAGGCCAAATTTTATTCCACTATTCAGTCGACGTTTCGGGGGACTTAACGCCTCCCTTCATCAGGACTAATGTGGTTATAAAATAAACCTTCGCTGGTTTAGTCATAAAGAATGTGAATATAATGGTCCAATTTCGCCTGCTGGTTGGAAGAAAGGCATTCGCAGGGCGAGTTCTCAATACATGTACATTGTGACATTTATGACTAAACCAGCGAAGGTTTATTTTATAACCACATTAGTCTGATGAAGGGAGGCGTTAAGTCCCCCGAAACGTCGACTCAATTGTCGTTCATCATCTATCTACACCAGGCTTTCCCAATCATCATTACTTATTTTTTATCTATTTTTTATACACATACTTTTTCCTTATCTCTCATGTATGCTCATATGCCCTTATTTTGAGAAAATTCAGTGTCACCATCGTTAAAATAAGGGCATATCAGCATACATGAGGGATAAGAAAAAAGTATGTGTATAAAAAATAGATAAAAATAAGATAAAGAAAGATAAAATTTTGTTTTTTGAAAAAATAAAAAAGGTATTCAAAATAATTTAAGATTAAAGAATTTATGTAACAGATTGTAAGATTGTAATTTAAGATCAGATTGATTTTGTTCAAGACTTAAGTTTTTTAAAATGTATCTTAATTTTTAGGCCTGATGATGGTCACATATGGTTGACCGAAACTGAGAAATTTGCGTAAACCAGTCGTCATGGTTAGAATTCCTGAAAAATTAAAAAATTTTTTGTAAAAAATAATTTTTTATTATAAGTCAATCCATCTGAATCCAGATACAAGTAAACTTCAAAATACATTTAGTGAGAAATAATTAATCAATTTATAAATAAATATTTCAAGTACCTGGCTAATCCATCTCGAGTGTAATCTAAAGAAGATATGATTAATTTGATATAACAATCATGATTTGTATTTGCTACCAGTTCGAGGAATCTATTAAAAAAATACTCTTTAGTATGGATAAATAAAAAATAAAAATAAAGTTTGTTAACATACACTTCAAAAATTTTACAACGTTCAAGAAGTTGGCATCCATAGGATGTCTTGCTAAGTCGTCCAATTAAAAGAAAATAATCTTGGCAATGTGTGTTTGTGACATGATGTGGACTGAAGAGACAATCGTGTGCCGATTTCTCACTTGGCGGCATCAATTCTAATAAATGTTGATGAATATCATCAAGGCATTCCGTTAAAAGACGAATTCCTTCGCTGTTGCCGCTCCCGCTCTAAAATCAAATCTACATAGTAAAAGCTCCGCGCTCTAACTCAATAATCAAATCATTATAAAATTATTTTCACGAGCTTATGTCCAAATATCTCCTCTTTAAGGCGCTTCAGGAGGCAAAGCTGTTCGCATGTTATTGCTGATAAGATGGCGTTAGGGGTCTTAAAACTTTAACCAAAAATTCCAACTATTACGAAAATTTGCCAACAGATGGCTGGATGGTAGGGGCGATATTTAATCTCAATATTGCTTTGATTTTCTTTGATCTTTTATTAATGAATAGCTTATAAATATTATTATATATTATTTATAACAGCATAAAAATATATAAATATATAAGTGGATCCGATAATGCCGGCTGTTAGACTAGCCTGCCATCTTTTGCAAGAGTGCTGAACTATTTGGCCGTTAATTTTTTAAAATAAATACGGAATTTATTTTTGACTTCGTTACCATTTATTTAATTATTCTAGGTTAGATATTAAAGATTTTTGAAAGGAAGAAATTAATGGCTGAGTGATAATTAACAGGAACAAGTAGATGAAGGCAGCCAACAAAGAACAAAAACTTTATTTAAATATCGTACAAATTTGCATATACCATAAAATATATGTTTAATTGTCTATGAGAATCGTAGTAGGTGCCTGGACTGAATTTATTGTTGAATGGGCCCGAAACATCAGCACTGGCCAAGATTAAAAGCCCAGGCACATACTACAATTCTCATAGACAATTAAACATACATTTTATGGTATATGCAAATTTGTATTATAATTTTGTATGACCTACATGTATCAATCTAAACAACATTAACAATTTATCGTCCTGAAGATGGGAGCGATGCGTTCCCGAAACGTCGACGATATTTAAATAAAGTTTTTGTTCTTTGCTGGCTGCCTTCATCTACCTGTTCCTGTTAATTAAAGATTTTTACACTTTTAGATTTAAAAAAAAAAAATAAAAACTTTCATTATAGGTTTTTGCATTTTCTATAAATATTGATCCTCCTACCTCTTCTTCATGCATTAAAATTGAACACAGACACACGGACACACATCCAGACAGACAGACTAGGTCGCGAAAACCACTTTTTTGGACTCGGGGGACCTCAAAACGTGTCCATCAAAATTGAACATGAGTCCAATACATTCGCTCTCTATATATTCATATATAGGTAAGAGAAAGTAAAAAGCATTCTATTATGTAAAATGCTCACAAATTTTTATCATTAAAAAAAAAAATGCCTCATGACGCCCACCCAAGTAGTTTTGGACTAAAAGATTCAATATGCCCTCCTGAAGCCCCCTTAATAGTAAAATATTAGATTTTACCTCATCTCTTGTAGAAAGAAGAAAATCAAATAATTCACAAGCAGCAAATGATTTTGTTCTATCTTTTGTTGATAATTCCAAACGTGAAAATCGATTACTTGATGGACGTAAATAATTTACTAAACGTTTAATAAATGTGCGACAAGAACCATCTTCTAAACGAATAAAAGATTCATTTCGATTCTAAAAATTAAAATTACCTTGTTAATAAAAGAAATAAAATTTATAAAAAATAATAATAAAAATAATAAATAATTTAATTTACCTTAAGTATGGCACGAATCAATGACCAATGCCAAGTGTGACCATCCTTAAATATTAATACTCCTGTGTCTTTAAGCATTTCATCTAAATCTTTAGATGAAATCTAAAAAAAAAAACAATTATAATTTAAATAAAATAAATTTTTTGAAAAGCAAAAATTAATGGCTGAGTGATAATTAACAGGAACAGGTAGATGTAGGCAGCCAGCTTAGAATAAAAACTTTATTTAAATATCGTCGACGTTTCGGGAACGCATCGCTCCCATCTTCAGGACGATTAATCGTTAATGTTGTTTAGATCGAA
Source organism: Euborellia annulipes (assembly GCA_023213315.1). NCBI lineage: Eukaryota > Metazoa > Arthropoda > Insecta > Dermaptera > Anisolabididae > Euborellia > Euborellia annulipes. The sequence goes on from JAKCPI010019491.1 coordinate 9,438, forward strand.
ATATGTAGGTCATACAAAATTATAATACAAATTTGCATATACCATTAAATGTATGTTTAATTGTCCATGAAAATCGTATATGTCTGGGCTGAATTTATTGTTGAATGGGCCCGAAACATCAGCACTGACCATGATTAAACCAGTCTTTTGATCTTGGTCAATGCTGATGTCATGTATCAATATTAACGATTAATCGTCCTGAAGATGGGAGCGATGCGTTACCGAAACGTCGACGATATTTAAATAAAGTTTTTATTCTTTGCTGGCTGCCTACCTGTTTCTGTTAAATATTTTTTTTTTTTTTGATAATAAATAAATATAAATACATTTTTAATCTGAAGTTTAGTAAGCGAAGATGGAAGTCGGGGTCTTGAGATCAAAGTTGAATGCAAATGTTGGGCTAAAAATAGAGATGAATACGAGGAAGGTTTTCCCAATACTGAATGTACCTGAAAATAAAAAAAAATTAAAATATTGCAAATATAGAGGTAAGAAATAGATTATAGGACGTCCCCCACTCTCTTTTCGAACTAGCACCTCGTCTTATTTCCCCCGAAATACACAATAGACATTACAAGCAAGCAGCAACAGCTTATGGAAATTTTTCCGTGTGAAATAATAAAATAAAAATTACTTGAGCAAGCATTGAAATAGCACTAGCTGCTCGTGTTTTTCTTTGTCCATCATTTCCAACGTTAAGAAGTGCAGGCATTGCAGGCGAAAGATCTCTGCATTCTGACGGCACTAGGCGGTGAATTAAATGCAACATTTGTCCTACAAAAAAAAAATACAAATTATATAATTATAATTTCTTTTGCTTTTTATTTATTTTAACTTACCTAACAAAATTGTAGCGCGGACTGAAATGAAAGTGTCTGAAGTTAAAAATGACTTCAACAATTGCGGATACTAAACCAGTTTCAAGAAAACTATATAAAAGCATTGCGAGATGAATTTCAACGAGGTTTGGTCTTAAAAAAAAAAAAAAAAAAATAATTAATCAATAAATAATTTTAATAATGGATGTTATTTTTTTCTAAGTTTGAGTTGGAAGACCAGGGCCCTATTTCATAAAAGTTGACAATGCGACAATTGTCAAAAATTGACATAAATTGTCAAGCTTACACTATGATAATTATTTTATTGTCGGCTGCTGAAAAGCAGTTCAATTACAACGATTGTCAACACGTTTCATAAAAAAAATTGTCAGTTAATACAAATTTGTCACTTTTTACTTCCTTCTACCCAGCCTTCGGCTGCTCATTTTTATTTTTTAAGTAATGTCCAATCGTATTATTAAGGGAATTTTTAATCATAGGGAATTTTTAATCATAGACCACATTTTTGTAATAAATATTTATTAAAAATATATAAATACTAATAAATATTTCATACAAAAATGTGGTCTATGATTAAAAATTCTCCTAATAATAATATTTCAAACCACAAAAGCTTTAATAAACACATAATATCCAATCGCTTCGAACTGAACGGTTTTGGACCGAAACTAACCGAGCCGAAGCCGAGATAGTTCCCTAGTTGTTTTAAATTTTTTTTCTAAACAGGCTGAATTTTAACCGATCCGTACCCGGCAAATTCGGGACCCCTGCAAGTTGCTTTAAATTATTTTCGAATCTCCAACCGAGAATTCTTTAAGTTCCTTAAGTTGTTTTAATATTTGTTTTAAATTTAGGCCTAGTTTTTGAATAAATAAAATATATATAGGTTAATGTCACCTTCATATTTCTTCTATATTTTCGTTATTTTTATATAAATCTGAATCAAATTGTCTTTGCTACCTGTATTTTTGGCTAATAAAAAGAATGGAGAGAGAAAAAACAGAAAAAGTTACATATCATAGAAAAAAAATAATCGACATCATATTTAATTCAGGCTTATTTAATTTATAAATATTTTAATTAAATAATAAATAAATTAAATATTATATTACCAAATAAACAAAGCATTATTGCAAATTAGATTATTTTTTTTTAATATTTCCTTTTAATCAATTCGATGTAAATAAATGTGAATATATTCTAGGTTAGGCCTATACGACACAGCTTTTAATGCCTGTCAGAATTTTTTTACAATTGTCAAACAAAAAAAAAATTGTCCTGACAATTATCGTTTCAAAAACAAAAAGTGACAAATTGTCATGACAATTTTACAAAAATGTCATTTTTTTACTTGACAATTAAGCGGATTTTTATGAAACAGCTATTCGACAAATTGTCACCTGTCACCTGTCATTGTCAGCTTTATGAAATAGGGCCCAGGGTGCAGTCAAATAAAAAATAAAAACAAATTTGTTATTTTTTTCCTCATTCTGTCCTATGTTTTTTTTTACTCACAAAAGTTAGACAATGTATCATCTACATATTCATTTCATAAACGAAAATGAAGATGTTACATTGGCAGGCAACGTATAGGGAATATTTTACCTGAACTTGGCCAAGTGAGGCAAAAGGCCCTTTGCTTCGGCAGCCACAAATCCTTCATTTAGCCTCCAACCTTCTTGTCCTTTCGAGTTGTCTATAACTTCCAAAGCAACAGAGAATTCATCTGTCCATTCGGGTTGGTTTAAATTTAAAACTTCATAAAGAAGTTCTAAAATCGCTTTCTGAAATTAAATCAAAATTTTATAATATATTTTGATTATTTTTTTGGCTAATCTTTACTATAAAGTTCGCTCCCACCAGAGAGCGCTGGCGGGCTTTACTCACGATTCTTTCGTTCTCCCACTTTGTGATTCGTTCTTTAAATTTAATTTTAAAATCGTCATGATAATATTCAACATATAACATATTCCTGAGACAAAAATAAACAAAAAAACAAAAAAAAATAAAAATAAACATAAAAATATTCAACACAATATGCATTGGAAAAAAAATTGTTTATACCCGCCATCAGAGAAGGATCACGCCGAGGAGAGTCAGTCTTAAGGTAAGGATCTACTTTTTTTAAACAACTTGCAGGGGTCCTGAATTAATTGTTTCGGTCCGGTGCAGTTAGGTTTTCCTTTAGATAATAAAGTGATTTGGTAGCAATAATATTTTAAAAAACTTGTAGGGATCCCTTGTCCGAGAGCCGCCGGAGGCGGCTCGAGACCTTCGGTTAATTAAGGTCGGTTCTGTTTTAGATTAAAAAATATTCATCCAGAATATTTTAAAGAACTTGCAGGGATCCCTTGTCCGAGAGCCGCCGGAGGCGGCTCGAGACCTTCGGTTTTAAGTTCGGTTATTTTATTTTTAGAAAAATTCAAAACAACTAGGGAATTCTCGGCTTCGGTTCGGTTCGGTTTGGTTCGGCTCGGCTCAGTTCGGTTCAAAACCATCCAGTTAGAGCGATTCGGTAGCTTTTAAAAAAATTTTCGGGCCCGAAGGGTCCGAAAATTTATTTTTAAGGGCTACCGAATAGCTTCTAACTGGATGGTTTCGAACCGAACTGAGACGAGCCGAACCGATCCGAAACCGAACCGAAGTCGACACTAGTGACAAAACAACTTCAGGGGACACGACCTAATTGTTTCGGTCCTTCGGTTGCAGTTCGGTTTCCTTCGATTAAAGAAAATTTAAAAAAACTAGGGAATTCTCGGCCTTAGTGACAAAACAAATAGCATGCCTAAATAAACCCAAAAAAGTAAGTAAAAATATAAAAACATGCATCTTAAAGAAAAGAACGAAAGAATCATGAACGAAGAGCTAATTTCAAAAAAAAGAACTAGTCAGATGTAAGCCAGCGCTCTCTGGTGGGAGCGAACTTTATAGTAAAGATTAACCATTTTTTTTTGTTCTCTAAAAGAAAATTTACTTACTCTCACGTCCAATTGATTTAAATACAAAATATCAACAAGAGCTTTTAACGAAGAAACATCAGACGGCTTACAAAAATGCAAAAGACCCGGCCATGAGCGTAAAACTGACAATAATGCAACGCGTGTGCATTGGAATCGCATGTCACGTTCTTCGCTAAAATCAAACATATTATATAAATATACATTTATTTATTTTATTTAAAAGAAAATTTACCGATTTTTGTTGCTATGTAAATGGAAATCACAATAAGGCCCCGCTAAAATTTGCAATCTAATTCTCGCTCGTTTTCTTGTTTCAGGTCGATTGAGAAGAAAAAGCAAAGACCCGCAGATTGCCTCAGAAATACGATCGAGGGAATTTTCTAGAAGGCTATGCGTTAATGCAGAAACACCTCCACAATCAATAAAAAGTGAAGGATTTAATACACCTAAAAGAAAAATACATTTAAAAAGAACTTACGGATAAATACAAATTAAATAAATATATAAAATACCAACATATTTCAGCTAATGTAGCTAAACTTGCCCGAACCATACGATCTTTTTGTTCGGTTCCACCCTCGGCAATAGAGAGAAGGGATCGTACAAAATGGATTGGAATTGAATCTGGTTCTAACGTTATTAAATGGCGTATCAATTTTAGGGCTTGCACCCGCTCCATGGCGTTTTTTAAATTTATATCTAAGCATCTGAAAAATAAGAAAATAATACGTCTTTTTAAAATTATATGAAACAATATGGATTATAGGGGAAAGTGACCGATTATGAGATACTTTTTTCTAAAATTGCATTTAGGCTGCCACCAGTTTAGTAATACTAAATCAATTATATTATCAATTATATCTTGTGATATAAATAAATATTGATCGGACTGTCTGGGATCCGAACCCGAGCCCTTATGCTTCCAGACCATTATTATTGATATAGACTTTTATTTTCCGCTTTCGGCTACTTGAGGCCATTTATGGTTTATAACGTCTCTATACATATATGGCTCATTCTACAAAATGTGTTAATTTCGCGTATTTGTAGATCATTCAGTGATTACATCAGTTAATAGAAAAAGTTAATAATTTTTGGACACACATGATAAATATTGAAATTTAAAAAAATTTAATGAAAATATTCGTCTTTATAACCCTAAAAAGTCAGTCCCTTGGGATGGACTAGTTCAAAAAGTGAGCGCACGCACTCATCATCAGGACAAAATTTGACATCAATTTTTGTTCCGATGAAGTGTGCGATCGGCACTCGAAATGTCGACAAAAAGAAGACTTTTATTTTATTTTTTCGCCTTGGCTGCCCATTTCCACTCTCTTATTATAATATCCAGCCATCAAGAAACAACTAGTTTGAATTAGATGTTTTTAACAGCTTGTCCAATATAGGACAAATATTTGAAAACCAATATTGAGTAGTTATATTTCTTAATATCAAACTGAACAGAAGTAGCATTCTGGAAACGATTATTAAAATCTGGATGATCCGAGTCCTTTAGAGGTGATACTTCGTCATCACACATTTCGTTTTCATTCGAATCTTTTAGTTTTAGCAGACTCTCAACTCACTACTAGAAATAGCATAAAAGAGGCTTTTATAAAGGCTTATCTTATATTGAACAGAACCATTTTTCAAAAAATTATCAAGAAAAAAGTCAAAGAATTGAGAATGAATATGAAACTACATGTAAAGATGATGAATGGACCAATAACGACTTTGCCTTTGCTTGTGTATGCCACACAAATCTTTACGGAGGTAAATGAAAATCGATTGCTTTCCCTCACTTGTTATTTCATTTATTATTAAACAAAAATGTTAATTATTACCCTCTGCTTATTTAAATAAAATTCGAAATTAAATTTTAATTCTTTACCTGCATATTAATGTTGGATAACATAATTTAATTAATAAATGAACTTCTTTTTCAGTTTTTGCAAGATATCTAGTACACCTTAAACTTGCTGCTCTCACTTGGCTTGCTTCATGAACGAGACCGAGTCTTAAGCTGAAAAAAAATTAAATGAAATAAGATTGTTGAAATATATAATATGACATTTTTTTAACTATCTATTTATTGAGTGATCAGAATTTTTATCTGAACAGGGAAGGGAGTAAATAACTTACAAGTTTGCGTTTACAATTATATCGAAATGTACGAATTTCAGCGAGAGGTAAATGTTAATTTATTCGAGAGTTGATGAAATGCGTGCAAGAATGATTATAAATTTCAAAAAAAAAATAAAATTAAAATAATTTTAAACGTCATCTATAATAAAATGACGAAAATCATGCAATCATTAGCAATATAAATAATTTAAAGATATGTTAAAAATGCAAATGTGTAATTTTTCCTTGAAAGGTGAATGCCCTCATAAACCTCGTTAGTCAGCTCCATATAAAATTTAAGTAAAAAATTACGCCCCATTGATTAATAATAAAGCGAAATAATTGGAATTTTTGATTCATTGTTGAGTAACAATTTCTATTTGAACAAAAGGATAATAATAATGGATTTTGTCAATTGTTTTAATGGACAGTGAGAAAGAGCAAGGAATGAAATGTAAATACCAGCAGAGGATATCCTCGAGCGAAGGTCCCCCTTGGAGGCAATTCGGATCGGCTTTTGTCGTCAGGGTCACTAAGGCATTGATGTAAGAGAATTTTTTACCCTCCGAGATATCCTTCTTACAGATATTTGTTAATACTTCATAGTATAATTCTGAAGGATCTAAAAAATTCAAAATTTATTCATACTTTTGATTATATTTATTTTAATTTACGAAATAAATTGTAATAATAAATAAATTTTGACAAGGATTACTCACCCTGGTTAAGATCTAATTTGATTTCTTCTTCATATTCTAATCTATCTAAAAAAAGAAATTGAAAAATGAATATTTAATATAATTAAATAGATAATTTTGATGGTGAATATATATAATGATGCTTACTTCGATATGACCGGTTTATTCTTAAACTGCGACCACGAAAGATATAACTGGTCAACGCCATTTTGCCGAATTATTGAACTGTCAAGTCGTGGGGAGCGAGGCTTGCCTGGCTGCCCGCACTATTGCCCTCTAGCGGAGCAACTCGCAAACTACTCCCCCACCATCACGCACTCTGTTTTTTTTTTTCACTATTGAAATTCAGAATACCCTTATAAGTAGATTATATATTCTTATTCGATAATAATCAATTAATATTTTAAACATGATTTTTTTATATTTAAAAAATATGTATTACTACTATAGTAGAAGTGGCATGTTTTTACTTTTGCGTTTATAAAGGCAGAAATGGGGGTGGGGGACCATATTATTAATTTTTAAGCTTTTTCAGCATGTTAGGCAATAAACGATAACTTCTAAATATATTATTAACCGAGTGATTCACAATTATTTATACTAACTGGTATCCAATTGATTTAAATATGCATCGGATTGCTTGAGACTGGAACCAAGGGCGGATACAAGGGGGGGGGGGGAGTAAAGGGGGTAATTACCCCCCCCCCAAGATTAAAAATACCTTTTTTTGCAAAAAAATTTATTTTTCACGTAAAATTTTAAAAATTAATACTTAAAAATTTTATTTGTATTTATATTCTGGCAAACAAGTACAGAATGCGCCTTTAAATTACTAAAATTAAGAAAAAATAGTGTGCTGTGCGACCAGTCACTCCAAATTACCCCCCCCCCCCGAGAAACACCTCTGGATCCGCCCTTGACTGGAACCTACCCCTGGTCTTTTGGGTTGTCAATATTGACTAACTCCTTGGCCACGAGAGGGAGGGGGATATACTTGATAATTGTCCATTTGCCCAGAGAATTTGAATTATCCAAGGAAATGTCGGTATGAAAAAGAAAATTGCAATTCTCTGAAGCACTTGGCCATCCAGGGTCTTGCCAGTCCCTGAAGTTGGATATTGATATGTCCCCATCCAAAAATAGACTTTTTTCAGTAGGAATTTTTTTTTTATCAATTACCACTCTGAATGAACGCTTGAAGAAGAGACCGAAATGTCCCATGATTGGAGAAATTAATTGGCTTTAATTATTTTTGAACAAGTTGTAAAAAATAGATGCACCTCATAGAGTAGATCCTGATGACGTAATTATAGAATAAATAACATTCGCCTTTAACTAAAATAAATAAATAGCAAGGGGAATGACACAAAAGGAATTCTTTAATGACTAACTAATTAAAGTATTTATTTGTTCTTATTTTTAAAACATTCTAAATATAGGATAAAATTCTTTGGGATATTAAGATTAAATAATATTTTGCTTTTTATATTTGCAAATGGACCAAAGACTGACGTGTTATATGAAAAATTTTTCTTTAATATTTCTCACTTGCACAGTCTCGTACTTTACTGAAAAAAAAAACAATTTTTAGTATGATGACTTTAAATTTTCGAATAAAATATCATTTTTCAACTTCTAAAGTTTCACGAGAAAGCTGAAAAAATTTCATAAAAAAGTTACGTAAAAAATAAACCAAATTTCAAGAAAAAATTTTTTTATAACACAAAAAAAAAAAAATAGAAGCAATCATCGGCACATCTTGAAATTAGGGGGGATAATTGTAGAATTAGTTGAAGTTTTTTTTGAGTTAAAAAAAATGGTCGATTTAAAATTAGGGTTTTTTCAAAAAAACTGAAATATTTCATATATCGGGCTTCTGAAATAATTTTTGTATTTTTTTCTGAAAACTACATTAAAAAACAAAATTTTTATAGCCTTGCGGGGTTCCGAAATATCAATTTTAAAATAAGTTATAGTTATTTGAAAAAAAAAGAGCGATTTTTTTTTTCAAAAATCCATAACTTTTTTTTAGTTGGGTAAAAAAATTTGAAAAAATTCTCAAAAATGTCTTTTAAGGGGTAGAAAAAAGATAGGAAATTTTCAGGGTGATATAGGATAAGGCAGGGCCGGAACTAGGAGATTTTTTAGGGAGGGCAAAATTTAATTTGCCGCCCCCTCCTTAAAATTTTCTATACAAAATTCATATCATTTTACCTTTTTTTTAGTAAATCTTTCTTTAATTGCCGCCCCCCTGATATCTGCCACCCGGGGCACACGCACCCACTGCCCCCCCCTAGATCCGGCCCTGGGATAAGGGTAGTCCACCCGCCGCGAAAGCGTGGAGGTCCTGGTTCGGCTCCAGAGGGTGCAATTTTGCTCAATCTTAAGCACAAACATATCTCGCAAACTTGCTATCTTAAAGTACTTTTTTGTTAAAAATTTTAAATCATGCAATGAAAATGAAAAGGGGGCGATAGGTGATAGACAACCTCCAGAAAGGGGCGATGGGCCAAAAAAGGTTGGGAACCACTGACCTAAACTAATCTATCGGTCGGATAAGTGACTATATATGAAGCAACCGGCCCTTAGACTCTCGATTAGAATTAGAATAAAAACGAACCATTGCCTCGTAATCCATAAAGCATTCTCTCCTCTCCTGTGAAGAACAAAAGCAATTGTTTCAGTTTGTAATAGATAAAAATAATAATTATTGATATTACACTCTTTTGTAACAAACTCTCTCTCACTTAAAGTGAATTTTCACTCTCTATCCTAAAAAAATCTTCAATAGATAATTATGATCTCAATAAGTAAATGATTATTAAATTATTATTATTATATAACAATCCATTTTTTTTTTTTTTTTTGTTAAAGTATAATTATTTTTTATATAAGAGAAACAAGTGATTGAGATGTTGCTTTCCCTCTCTCTACTAGTGACATATGAATACTAATAGTTGATAAATTAGGTTAATAAAATAAAAAACATAATAGTTATCATTCAAATGAATTTACAAACACTCTAAGGGAAATTGCAAAGGGAAATTAACAATTAAAATTCATTTTTTACATTTCCCAACTAAGAAAGTGATGGAGGCATACAAATTTGATTTATGGAGTCAGGGGCGTATATAATGGGGGCCGAGGGGGCCCGGACCCCCCCCCCAGAAATTTTCCAAATGCATATAGTAATATACATATAGAGATATACAGTCAATAGAGGGTCTCGCCCCCCCCCCCCGAAATGTTTGGTCGGCCCCGCAGCACGATTTTTGTATAAAATTTTTTCCACGGAGAGGGAAAAAATTATTTTCGCAGGAAAATTTTAGTTCCGCAAAAGAGGGAATGTTCCGCGGCAAAATTTTTGTGTCCCTAAAAAAAAAAGGTAAAATTTTTTTCACGGACGGGGAAAAAATTTTTCGCAGGGAGAAAAATTTTGGTTCCGCAAAAAACGACCCTGTATGGGGTACGAGATTGAAAAAAAATCCATACTGTGAATAAGCATACCCCTAGCAGTAGTCAAGGTCGGATACGGGTAATTACTAGGAACCGACCGAATATTCAGTTTCGGCCAAAAACCAGCCGAAACCTGAGTATGAAAAAAGATGGGATGAGACTCGTACGAAAAACAAGGTCAAATGACCACGTGAGGGAGAAATAAATTTTCCGCAAAACAGAAAAGGGCCGGAAAAAAAATTTTTGCCTTCCCAAAAAGATAAAATGATTTTCACTGGAAGAGAAAAAATTTTCAAAAAAAATTTCAAAGAAAAAAAAACGGTAAAATAATATGAATTTTGTATTCGGTTTCGGCCGAAACTAAGATTGAGGCGGAAATTCGGTTTCGGTTGAAAATCTTGTTTCGGTAGCCCCCCCCCCCCTCGAGATTTGAAAAAAATATTTTTCTTCGAAATTAAATTTTATTTTTAATAAGAAAGTGTGCTGTGCAATCAGTCACACCAGATTTTTTTTATTAAAAAAAAAAAACATTTTTGTAAAATATATATATTTACTATTTAGTAGCTCAGGGGCCCACATCTTATGGGTACTTGGATGACGACCACGAGCTACACGAGCTGGGGCAGGCAGTCCTTCAGTTCTTTGTATATCTGTCCCTTCCTCTTTTCAACAAGCGTCAGACCGTGCGACGGGCCGGCCTGTCCTATTTCTTCCGGTCGCAAAAACACATGATAGGGTTGGGGGGAAAAGTGAAATCCGCCGACCCCGCATCACGAAGACAAAGACAGAAGAAGAAGATATTTACTATTTAGCTTTTCGGTTTTGAAAAATAAGTGGAAAATCATAATATCGGGTGTCCCAGGTGTCACGCACCCCATTGTTGTGATCGAAAGAGAAAAATATTCTGAGCCCAAAAATCCATGTTTGGAATTTTTTGATTAAGTAGTTAATTAGTAATTAATTAATAAAAGTGACCAATCAGGAGCGCGCTACAGAAGAATAGAAAATAAGTGGGATAGTAGTAGATAAATGACAGAGAAGCTTCACGTTAATTGTTTTGGTTAATTCATAAAATAATAATAATTATTATTGAAGTACAAAAATAATAATAATGAAAATTATTATTATTATTTTATTAATTAACCAAAACAATTAACGTGAAGCTTCTCTGTCATTTATCTACTACTATCCCACTTATTTTCTATTCTTCTGTAGCGCGCTCCTGATTGGTCACTTTTATTAATTAATTACTAATTAACTACTTAATCAAAATATTCCAAACATGGATTTTGGGCTCAAATATTTTTCTCTTTCGATCACAACAATGGGGTGCGTGACACCTGGGACACCCTGTATAGTCCAGCCGATATAATTTTTACCGGGTTACAGGTTATTTGGAAGTACTCTACTTCGCCTTCGAGGACCCTGTCCTAACTTGGAGGCAAGGGCGGATCCAGAGGTGTTTCTCGGAGGGGGGGTAATGGGCTCGGGGGGGGGGGGGGTAATTACCCCCTTTACCCCCCCCCCTTGTATCCGCCCTTGCTTGGAGGAGGAGGGAAGGAGGTCTAAATCCTCACTGAAAAAAGATTCTATTTTATCCTGCAAATGAATATAAATTTATCTATTCATATAATCGAAATGTTTATAAGTCTCGATGTCATATAATGCATTTTTTTTGCTCTTTAAAAAAAAAAAACAAATAAATATGCATTAGTGATCGACTAAATAATAAGGTGCCAGGAAGAAAAAGAGAGTGGGGGGGAGGGGGGGGGAAGAGTAGTTAGGTAATTAAATGTCCTTGGCCGGCTTTAAGGAAAGTGAGCGCGAACGCTGATCAGACAGCGGTTTTTTAGATTTAGTGTCTCTTCAACGTTGAATCAGTAAAAAACCTCTCAAATATGTTGCCACGGACAAATATACTCCTTTGGGTGAGTAATTATGGGGATTATTGAATATAAATGCGCCGTTGGGGGTGAACTGATCTTTATAAATACTCTCACACCCACACCCCGAGAGATTACAAACAGGGCCGGATCTAGGGGGGGAGGGGGCATGTGCCCCGGGCGGTAGATATCAGGAGGCGGCGAAATTGGAAAAATAAAATGAAATTAGCTGGTTCGGATTTAGGCATTTGCCGCCTCTAGGCAGTGTACTCTTGCCGCCCCCTCCCCTTCATCCATCCCCAACACTGAGAAATACCCTAACACGCTGGTGGACTTCTGATTTACCAATACCTTTTCAACATCAAATTTTCTATTTGAAAAAAAAAAAATTATAGGTATGTAAATAAGGAAGTTTTTTTGCCGCTCAGGCGAGTGCCTAATTCGCCTCTTCGTAAATTCGGCCCTGGAAATTAGTTATTAATACGGACCGGATTTTTAGGTTCGATTCGACTCGTTTTTAGGTTTTTGTAACACCCAAAATAGATTGTTTTTTTTTAGGTTTTCGCCCAATAAAACGCATTTGGGGGGAAAAAAGGGTTTTAATTAATTTTAAAACCGGTATGTACAGAAATTTGTAAAAAAATATTATTTTAATTATATAATTTTTTTTTATTTTATTTTTTATTTTTATTTATTATTTTGAAATTCCTATCGGGATCCCCGTTTATTTGCCCGAGGTGCTTTCGTGTACAAAGACACACACCTCAAACCCAACCGGCCTCTGGCCGTAGCCATCTACCGGCACCCCGTGAAGTTACATCATTTCCTATCTCTAACTCCTCCTCCTGCTTTCGTCTCTAGCTAGTGAACTAATCCTTATTTCTGGTTCCAACCGGCTCCTTATATCCAACCTCTTCTATGCTATGGAGGATGTCCTAGTTGAGGAGGGACTCCCTCAGCACCGGCGTGTAGCCTACTCCTTTCGAAGAATGCATCACTGAGAGGGAACCTTCTTTACGTCCCTTCCACAGGACGGGATGTCACAGCAACTCCCTCTCCTCGTAGAGTTGCCTGAGGGCTATTGTGGAAAGATCCTATATTCCAATCCAGGGCTTGCTTGAGGATTTGTTTACATTAAATAAATATTTTTATTTAATGAAAAATCCCGCACGCCCAGGGTTTGAACACGGATCTTCTTTGCAGAAGCTGACACCCTAGCTCACTACACCAGCGAGCCCTCTTTTAATTTTAAACAATATAATAAAAGTGTAAAATCAGAGGCGTACCGAGGCAGTTGGGGGCCTGGTGCGGCACTAGAAGAGGGGGCCCTATATTGAATTTTTTTTTTTTTTTTGGGGGGTGCTCATCTTTAAATACCCTTCACCTCCATACACAAAAATATTTTTAAAATACTGTATATCCCTGAACCGCAAGGCAGGGCCGGAACTAGGAGATTTTTTAGGGGGGGGGGCAAAATTTAATTTCCCGCCCCCTCCTTAAAATTTTCCCTGATCTCAAAATTTTTTTTTAGGCACACAAAATTTTTGCCGCCCGCGGAACCGAAATTTTTTTCCGTTTGCCGCCCGCGGAACCAAAATTTTTTCCGGACCGAAAAAACATTTTACCTTTTTTTTAGAAGCGCAAAATTTTTACCACCCGCGTAACCAGAAATTTTTTTTCTTTCTTTGATTACTGCCCCCCTGATATCTGCCGCCCGGGGCACGTGCGCCCATTTACCCCTACCTAAATCCGGCCCTGCCGCAAGGGCCCCGGGGCCTCTCAAAGGGAAATTTTCATAAAATTTTTTTTTTTATTAATATATGGGACCGTTGCAGGCTCGGGGCCTGGGGCGGACCGCCCCCTTCGCCCCCCCCCTCGGTACGCCACTGTGTAAAATGGCTGTTATTTATTAATCTTATGGAAATTGATTTGCAGCCAGGTGAATAAAAAGAAACTAAAATAGTTTTTTAATCTCCTGGCTGCAAATCCATTTCCTTAAGATTAAAAAATATAATTGTAAAATTTTTATGGGAAAAAAAGTTTTATTTAATTTTAAATACCTATGTACAAAAATTATTAAAAAGTAAAAAATACAAAAAATTACAGATGCCTAAAAAATTAAAAATGTTTTTTCTCATGCTAAAAGCACCAATAAATTTAAAAAAAAATCTCGGTAGATGAGTTTTCTAATTTAGGTGATTTTAGGTGGCCCGAACCCATTTAGGTTTTTTTTTTTTTAGGTTTTTCAAAATTTGGTTAAACAACTCAAGAACACATAAGTCGAAAAAGTAATTTGTCCATTTCGAGTTTGGAGTCAAGGAAAGAAAAAGGTGAAAACCTAAGAATCCGGTCCCTAGTTATTAAGAAAGGTTTGAAAAGTGAGCAGATCGGTCTATTAGCTGCAATATGTAGAAAATCATTTAAAAAAATTGCGGAAAAAAAAAACAGAACCAAATGTTCATTCTTTTGAATTTTTTACCTCTCTAGCTGAATGGAGATTTTTATTCGATAGAGGCTCTCCTTTTGGCTGACATCCTCTCTTCCTGTCTATCATTCTAATCGTTGAACAGCCACTTCTCTTATCAACTTCAGATGAAATATTAAAGCATAAATATTCCTTTTCATCCTTCCAATTTTAATTCATTGCCCTAAAATTAAGAAAAAGGGGCGGAAATAAGTAGGGGGCTGCCAACCGAAAACGGTACATGGTGGGGGGAAAACGGAGGTCTTATTTGGATTCAGGAGGTCATTTTACTAAAGAATCAGAAGGAATTATGTCGGGGCTCGAAAAGTGCCAACTAGTGTAGGGCCTAGTTTGCACCCGTTGCACCTGCCTTGCTAAGCTATTGCCCGTATCCTGTTAAAAGAAAATCTTATCATTTTTTTTTTTATGTATGTGTTTTAGTAAATTAAATATTTAACGAAGGCAATATTATCATGAAACAGTTTCGAAATTGTTGGATATTCCAAAGTCATTATCGATTAAACAAAGATTTGTATATTTGTTTTTCAGAATTCTATTCTCTTAATTCTCTTGAGTAATTATCAAAGAGAAATCAAGGCCAACCCTGTCGGAGGATTACTTAATTATGCGGCAACTGCCATAACTGGACCGGAATCCATTAGAAGGACAACGTATTGGTCCTTCGATCCTGATAAGGCCCTTCGAGATAGACAAGAGTATGTGGCAATTAACGGCTGGCGGGGGAACAAATTGCTTGAACGACTAGGTCAAGGATTCACTTATTAATAAACAACTCTTTTTTGTTGTTTTTGTTATTACTATTAATATTATATTGTTATTTAATACTATTTATTATTTATTATTATTATTATTATTACGAAAATGTTAATAAAAAAGATTAACAATGAAAGTTAAATTTTATATTTCACTGCTTCTTGGAGTATAGAAGAGATTATGATCCAAGGAGCAATTATTTTTATTGTTAACAGTAATCTGCGTAATTTCATTTCCGAAATTTTGTATTACTAGCCGCACCACCCACCTTCGCTCCCTGGCCTCCCTCCAACTGGGGCCTTCCTTTCCTATTTTGGTCCTTTTTTAACATTTCGATTCAAAATTCATACAGGCTGCGGAGACGTCAGACAAACGAATTATAAGCTCAACAATACACGCTCTATCTACTAGGTAAGTCATTTAAAGAAAAAAAAATTTAATTAAAATTTTTTATAATTTTTCATTTGAGAGATTTAATTATTTTATTAATACAATTAATAGATTAGGTTAGAGCCAAATGACATAAAGCCTCAAAGAGTAAATAAATGTTTCCTCATGGGAGAAATTCTAATTTCAACAATTCATAAAGTTTTAGAAATTTCGGGATAAAAATAATTTTTCTATGATCTTTGAGTATAAAAAATTTCGTTTCGAAATTTGAACGGAAAGTTGTTCAAACAGGTATTAAACAGACAGACATTAGCGAATTATATATCTTAATTTTAATGTGAAAATACGTACTACAGTGCCTCAAGAGTTTCCTTTGTGCAGGGGGGGAAGAATTTGAATAGGGGGGGGAAAATTTTTTTAGAAAATTAAAATAATTTAATATGTTCAAATAGTATAAAACAAAAACAAATCTACTATAAAACTTTAAAAATTTTAAATAAAATCACAATTTTAATAAAATTAAAATTTAAAAAAATTTGCTAGTGATTTTATCAAAAATTTTTGGAAAAAATGAATTTCTTGCTCTTTTAATTTTTTTTAATTTAGAAGATTTTATTTTTCAAGAATAAAAATATATCATTTTTAAAAATAAATGAAATAAAAGAAGAAATTTTGCCCCCCTCTGTCCCCCCTATAGGATGCCAGGGGGGAAGTACCCTCCCCCCCCAGTCGCATGTTTGTGCCAGTCGGCCTTGTGCCTTTTCTTATTTAGAAAACGATTGAGCGACGGGGAATAAATTGAAAAGAATAAAGCCTGGAATTTGAAACCACCCGCCGCAGCAGAGCAGCTAAAATTTTCCCTATCGACTGGTGAGGCGCCACTAATCAAAGACGCCTGGTAGCTAAGCAAAATCTTTCTCAGCAGGATATATGGATGCCTATTTACCAGGCGAATTTGAATTCAACCCTGAAAAAGTGAATATTTTTTCATTCCATGCACATCACGCGTGCAATTTTTCGTATCTCAATGTTTTATTCATAATTATATAAACTAGATAACAGAAGAATTTTACTATATAAATAAATCAAGATACAAATTTTTAGGGGAAATATGAATCTTCAGTTGGCACTTCTGTTTGACTCCTGCTGACAATCACACTAACCTCGTAAATGACATTTGTCTTCTAAAAAATGTTGCCTTATTTTTAATTAAATGATTTCCTTCATTTAAAAATTCAAATTCTTAGTGAATTAATAAATAATAAAAAAATTTTATTTTTGCTAATATAAAAATGACATCATCAGATAATGAAGATTTTGAGAGTGCAGATGAAGATTTTGATGACAGTAATGATTATTTCCATAAAGAAGTGATTAATGATGATAAAGGGAATAAAAATAAACCAATAATTAAAGACAAAAAAGAAGAGGAAGAGGTGAGAAATTCGGAGACAAATAGAAATATAAAGACAAACAATGAAGAAGATCCAGTTGAAAAAGAATGGGATGGAAATGACAATTGGGGAACATCTTGGGAGGACGAAATCGAAAATATTACTCCGGAATTGGAAAATCAATGCGTAATAGAAGAGACAAATATAGACAATAAATCAATTAATATAGAAGAAACGGATAAAATTGCCTCGGTAAGTATTTATTAAAACCTAAAAGGTGTTCGGTGCAAGTGGAAAGCCATCTATATACTGGATAGGCTGGAAATCCTGGGTTTGATTCCCGGGGGCCAGGGACAGTTTGAAGGTTAGAGAAAACACATATCAGAAATCAATATAAATAAACACTAACTAGCTAATTTGCTATCGTAAAGAAATAGTCTCGGAATAGATTAAGATTTAAAATTAAATTATAAATTATACATCTTGTTTTCAGAAATTAAAAGAAAAAACAACATCCACTTTAGCAGAAACTCCTAAGAATAATATTAAACAAGAAAGCAATCAAGAACCTGAAGAAAAAGAAATTAATTCAGTAGCTATCTTTTCATTTTTATTTATCTATATTTTTTTTATTAATTGCATATTATACTATTTTTTTTTTTTTAAGGAAATAAAAGATAATAAAAGTTCTTCTTCGAGTTGGTTGAGTGGTGGTTGGGGAACTTCATTATTTAATGCAGCAAGTAGTTTGACACAAAGTTTAAGTCCAAATTCTGAACAAAATATCTCCAATACAAATGAAACAGGTAAAGATAATTTATGAGCTATACGTTATGCAGTGGCGGAATTGGTGGCCGACTATCAAAGGGGCACAATATTTCCATTTATTCAAATTTAAGAAATCGATTTTGAAGACCAATTAAAACTGACATGTGAGTTAGTGTTTTTGCTTTATGATCTAAGAGCCCCTGGTTCTGATTCTAATTATGTTGGGTACAAATTAATTAAACGGAATTTAGCCCACGAGCTTGGTGTAGGGGTTAGCGTGCTAACCTCGTATATCAATAGGCGCGGGTTCGGACCCCAGGCAGTCCGATGATTTTATTTAAGCCAATTGGATACCAAATGGCATAAATAAGAATGCCTGGACCCCCCAATATGTATATTAATCTATAACGGATATCGTCAAAGCAAGGGCGGATCCAGAGGTGTTTCTCGGGGGGGGGGGGGTAATCTGGTGTGACTGGTCGCACAACACACAATTTTTTCCTAATTTCGGTAATTTAAAGGCGCATTCTGTACTTGTTTGCCAGAATATAAATACAAATCAAATTTTTAAGTATTAATTTTTAAAATTTTACATTAAAAATAAATTTTTTTTCAAATCTCGGGGGGAGGGTAATTATCTCCTTTACCCCCCTTGTATCCGCCCTAGCGTCAAAGTCTTATATGGCCTGAGTTGCCGAAAAGACTGTGTGAGTGTGAGTGTGAATGAGAAAAAAGTGTGAGTGTTTTAATTTTCAAGACAACAACGCACTAACTTATCAGGTTATTCTAATGCAATGGTTTCCATAATCGACAAAAGGGTGCAAACCACTCTTCAAAGGGACTTTCTTAAAAATGTCGAAGTCTTCCTAAATGACTCTATACAGTATTTTCAAATTTCCAGAGAATTAATATGTATAATTTAAATTTGAATAGACAAATAGAAAAAACGAATTTCAAAGGTTATTAACATCCAAGTCTAATTTCAATATTAATCCGCTAATTCTTTATTCTAGTTGGAGGATTCGGATCCATTTTCACTGGAATGACCAAACTTGTTGAACAGACTAGCTCAGCTGTCATTTCAGGGGGATTAGATACCCTTGAAACAATCGGGAAGAAAACAATGGAGGTTCTCCAGGAAGGTGATCCAGGATTAAAGAAAAAACGAGCAGCTCTTTTCTCTGATAGGCCTATATTATCCCAGGTAAATAAATAAATTCATAATTCTCGCTGAATAATCTCGGTGGCATAATCTATAGAAAATAAAATTTAAATGAATCAAGATTTAAGAGAGAAATTCCAAATAAAAAAGTTATATCTTTATATTAGATGTAGAAACTAAATCTAAACCTAATATAAAAAAAAGTTAAAAAATTAGTCTATATACTACTATGCTATGCTAATAGTTATATTAAAATATTTGAGAATTAACTAGTTGTATCCAGTAGCGTATCCAGATGGGGACGAAGGGCCCCCCCCCCCCCCCGGGCGCATCAAGCCTTTGGCGACCCTCGATTCCGACAGAGACGCCCTAGCGCATCCGGCTTTCCGGTTTTTTACCTAAACATCCGGCTTTTCCCGGAATCTCCATCTTTTTCCCAAAACCTCCTACTTTTTTTTTTTTTGAAATTTCATTAATTTCTTAAATTACACCACTAGAAGACTAACTTTTCTTTTGTTTCTTTTCTTAAAAGACAAATGAATAAAAAGAAAAATATTTAATATTTAAAGGTTCTTCGAGATGCGAAATTAAAAGCAGAGCAGGAAGAACAATCGCAATCAAACAAGAATAATTATATAAAGAGAAATGTTTATGAAATAATTTTTGATGAAGAACAAGGTAAGAAGAGAATGAAGAATCTTGATTAGTTAGTAACAATCTCATTCATTTGTTTTGTCTTTTGTCTTTTGTTTTTAGGTTTAGTCCATTTAGAGGCTCTTGAAATGTTATCCAAGCAATGCGAATTGCGTATTCAAGCTCGTCTCATGTCCTCAACGGGAATTGAATTGAAACGTTTTCAAAATGGCATGCGAGATATTAAAGAGGCGTTTGAAAACTTTGATCAAGAACAAAATGACGATCTCATCAATGATGATGCGTTAATTGAAGCCTCGCTGGTCCTTGGCAATTCTGCTGCCGTCCAAAAATTCCTCCAAGTAAATGTCGCTCAGCTTTAGTGCAAGGGTGGCACATATGTATAGTTGTCATTGTTAGGCCGGATAAGAGGGGTTGTACTGTATTTAATTCTTTTTTTTTTAAATAGGATTTATTAATATTATAGTCAAAATAACAAATATCTCATTTATGCCGCTTGTTAATTAAATCTTATAAATTAATTGCTTTTTATTTCCAGCGTTATTCCGATTTACGAGAAAAAGGAGTGGAGGTAAAGGATAATATTATAAAAGAAGATGATAATATAATAGAAAATAAAAACATAGACGAAGATAATGAAGATGAAGATGAAGAAGAGAAAAAGAAGAAATTATTAGAGGAAAAAGCAAATAGAAAAACATTACAAGAAGCAATTCGATCGTTAGCTATCCTAAGTGCATCTGCAATGGAACTTTTTCATAAAAGTGCCGAAATAATTCTAGTTGAGCCAAAAAATGAAAATCTTGAACATCAACAAAAGGAAGCTATTAAAAAATCAATAGCATTTGCACAGTGAGTATTGTTTTTTTGTTCTTTAATAACAATAATAACAATAAGATGAGTTTATCATTTTCACTATTTCGAAAGAATTGAAAGAAAAAATATAGGTACCAATTTTAAGTGTAGGCCTATGGGTCGCTTTTATTTTGCAATTTCTGAGATTTCTGTTCATTATTCCCTATAAAAATTCTTCAAAATCACATCAGTTTATAGCATTTCTTCTTATAACCTGTGTTCAACAAACAAAAATCTTTATCTAATAACAATTAATTATCGTGAATATAGCTACTAAAAGTTGCCTTTAGTCTTGCCAACTCTAAACAGATAAAATAACTGACTATATGGAACATGTCAAATTATTGGTATTATATTGTAAAATTATTAAATTAATAAAAATACACCTTTTGTTTGAGGCAGGGATCTGCCTATTTGGCCTATTTGAATTCGACCTCAGCCACGCTTTAGGGAGAAATAACATTCAATGCAAATTGGCAAATTTCTCCAGTCGTAGATGGATTCTACGAGAAGTATTTGCATAATTAATAAATAATAAACTATTATATATATATGAACCATATATATGTCTTTCAATACAAGAGAGGAATTAATTATAATTAATATTTATATTTAAAAATTCAAAAGGCCCTAAAAAGTTGGTAACAAATGCGATGCTGAGGTGTAGAGAATGCTGGGTGAGTTCAGGACAAATCGGCAGATCTGTGGTCCAACTTGCGGTCTTTTGAGTTAATAAATATAGTATTTATTAACTGGTAATAATTTCTGTCTTGGATTAGATTGAAAGACCATCTATATGCTTATTTATGCCTTAATACAAGTAACGAATGCAGTGGCGAGACATTGAATGCTCTTAGCTGTACGTGTTTAACGTTACCGACTATTTCAGGCCTATTAAAAAATAAAAAGATATTTTAACATAACATATCCTGGTGCTTGATGAAATACTCAATTTCTGTTATATTTAGTGAATGGCGAGGAAATAAGACAACAGAGTGTATACACCCTCTGTTGTCTCATTTCACCACCAATAACATATTATTGTTGAATTAGGGCGACTCAAGCAAAGAACGTTTATCTAAATATTCTCATTTTCCAAAAAAAATATTTTGCACAGTTGATTTTTTTTCCAACAACCTAATTATTCATTAAAAATTGTTTGTTTGTTTTTTTTAGAATTTCAGAATTATTGGAATCGTTTTTAAATGAGACAGCTAAAGAATATTCTGAAATTTTATCAACTTCCAACGCCTCGAACGAGATCATTTCAAATTTATTTCTCGATGCAGAAAGTAGTGCATCTTGTATACAAGAAGCGTTACAATTATGCATTCCTATACTGCAAGAACATGGACTTTTTTAATTCATTTCTTCCCTTATTTAAATTATTTTCTTAATAATAAAAATAATATATACCTACTGTATCTATATATATATATAAAGAATAACATTAATATTCTTTTCTTAATAAAATTTTATTTTTTATTTATTTTCAAATAATATTTCAATTTTTTTTTTTTCTTTCAAATACTATTTATTTTTTTGAGAAGGTAAACACAAGTAATTCCAAAATATCTATCTTCTCCAACTTTTTGAGACGAGAAAGATTTCAATTCTTCCATTATTCATTTCAATCTTCTTGCAAGGCAAGAAGAAATTTTATATAAAAATATCTTTTCAAATTCTTTGGATACTAACATACTTATGACAATTCTAAAAAAAAAAAAAAAAATAAGAATATTATTAAATATAAGAGAAACTTAAATTGAAATATTTTTTATGGTAATTTGCAACCTGATTGAGGGACAAACTAACACTGTTTCTAACATACTTATTGGGTTAATTAAAGAAGCATAAGAAGTTGAGTTGCTCAAGACTGGGATATCAATAATCAATTCTTAAGAATATTTTCAAGCTCTACCTGATTGAGAACTCATCGACTGCTTTCGAAATATTGACTTTGTAATAGAAAGAACGTTGGGGGGTGGATTTATATTCGTTCACTATAGTGAACGAATATAAATCGGTCACTCCTCTATTTTGTCCCCCCCTCCCAGGGGTAATTCCGTCACTGTCTAAAAACAAAGAATATTAAATATAAGGAAGGAGAGAAAATAAAATTCAAAACTTATTACGTATTAAATATTTGAGGATTTATTGAAAAAATATATAAAAGTTGATCTTCTCTGTGCTATTAACACTCAAAACACTTAACTAATTTACGTTTGGACTAGTCGTATCGATCATCAAATTGGTCAAATCAAACGTATGACTAATAATAATAAAATAACATTGTATATATAAATTCATATACATTTAATGTGTTATATAAAAAGAATGTATTCTCTAGAGGCAAAGCCAAAGAGGGAGGAAAGAGAGATGACGAAAAATAAACAAGGCGGAAAGGAAAAATAATTTTTGATGAATTGCTCATACCTTTTTCTCTCCAAGTGTTTAATATTTAAAAAAACTCCAAATAGCATTGAAAAGTGACTCTAGACTTTAAATGTGGGTATATAGGAGACGTAGCAGCCAAGGAAATTAAATAAAAAACTTTTATTTAATTAATTAATCATTGCCATTTCGGTCTCCAATCACGACCTTCATCAGAACCTTTGGTCAAAAATAATTATTTTTCATCAAATTATATAATATTTATAAATAATAATATAATTTTTTTTAAAACAATATGATGACATTTAATTGTTAAAATATAAGATGTAGAGTATTATTTTTATTGTTCTCTACATCTTATATTTTAACAATTAAACGTCATCATATTGTTTAAAAAAAATTATATTATTGCTATTATTTATAAATATTGATATTATACAATTTGATAGAAAATAATTATTTTTGAACAAAGGTTCTAATGAAGGTCCTGATTGGCGACCGAAACGGCAATGATTAATTAATTAAATAAAAGCTTTTTTATTTAATTTCCTTGGCTGCTACGTCTCCTATATCCAATTTAAAAAACTCCATAAATTTCCATTCCTAAAGTTTTTTTTATTATTTACCCTCTCGGCTGTTGAGGCGATTATATTCCTGTATATATTTAAATTAATTGATTTATACCAATGGCTATCGGGTGACTTTCCACACGCTGATTCCTT
This sequence comes from Euborellia annulipes, assembly GCA_023213315.1. NCBI lineage: Eukaryota > Metazoa > Arthropoda > Insecta > Dermaptera > Anisolabididae > Euborellia > Euborellia annulipes. Next base: position 32,975 of record JAKCPI010019491.1, read on the forward strand.
GGGGTCACCTGCTCTAATCCGTTGCCAGGCCCCCCAGCTCTCAAAAAAATGTAATAATTGTAATAATAACAAAACAAATAAAAGATTAAACAGTTAAGCTTAATCTTGATACAATTTCAATTTTTGTCAAAATATAATAATAAATAAATCAAGGATGGAGTTCATCTATGTGAGCACATACACCCAAGGGCGGATACAAGGGGGGGGGGGTAAAGGGGGTAATTACCCCCCCCCCCCCCGAGATTCGAAAAAATACCTTTTTTTTTCAAAAAAATTTATTTTTAATGTAAAATTTTTAAAATTAATACTTAAAAATTTGATGTGTATTTATATTCTGGCAAACAAGTACAGAATGCGCTTTTAAATTACCGAAATTAAAAAAAAAATAGTGTGCTGTGCGACGAGTCACACCAGATTACCCCCCCCCCCCGAGAAACACCTCTGGATCCGCCCTTGCATACACCCTACTAATTGATTCCGAGTAATTACTCTGATATGTTAATGGTTTGAGCTAAAGTCTCTGAGATCAACACACAATCTAAAAAAAATAAAAGATTTAGTTTGCTCGCTGTATATATAGGCCTTCTTGCCTTTTTTTGTCATCTTTTTATAAAATTTCCGTCCCTTCTGTTTGGCTAAACCCATAATATTATCATAAAAACGAAAACAAAAAAAAAACGGTATTTATTTTTTTTTAGTCTTATTCTCTTAATAAAATTGAAAAATTCCAAAAAAGAAAAATTTTAATTTTATGAGCAAATGCAAAATTTCTCGTTAGTAGTATAAAATATAAAACCGTTTTTTTTTTATCAATTCACTATTTATTTTTTTTTTTATAGAATAAATATTTTATTCCATAAACGAATGCTTTTTTTTTTCTAAAATCTAAAATAAATGATTTATCTGAATAAAATTAATATTAATAAAATAATAATAAAAAGAGAAGGGCCGGCCAGGGCTGTTAATTGCCCTGATCGAGTCGCTCGTGTCCTGCACGGCATCCCTTCGCATAAGAATTCTAATTTAATAAAATCTCTTTAAAGTTAAAATATATATATATATATGACTTTGCTTGAAAATTTGAGATTTTTTTTTTTTTGATTTATACGGTATAAGAATATCATTTGGGACTTATGTCCTAATAATGAATAATTTAAATTGTTCTACGTATTAAAATAGAGTTATGGTCCTTTCTTTCTATGAAAACAAACAAACAAACAAAGGAATATTTCCTGGGACGTCATTTGAGGGGTGGGGAGGTGGCATTTGACTTCCCCCTTAAAGCAAAATAAATTGATGAGGTTATTACAATTCTTGAATAAAACATTAAAAAAGGGGGGGGGCGAGGGGGCCCGGCCCCCTACCTAAATTTTTCAAATTTATGGGGGGGGTGGGTGTGGAACCTCGGGCCTGGGGGGGGGAAAATATAATTCTTTTTTTGCATAGCTATTTTTTATATAGAGGGGAAAAGCCTTCGAATTAAAGGCCTAAAAACCCTCGAGTCCTAACAAAAAGAATCATTCCTGGTCCCCATCCCCCAATTTTGTTTCGTTTCATCACTTTATAAAAATTTAATTTTTTTTTTTGCTTCTGAGGGGGGGGGGGGGGCAGCTGCCCCCTGCCCTTCGCTGGGTACGCCCAACTATACGCCCTTGACATTAAATACCGATAGTTGAGGAAGGGGGAAAATAAACTTTCGTTCCTTTATTTTTTTTCAGCCTTTCTTCAGGTGGTTTTTTGTCTTTTGGAATAGAATAATTTATTTCTCCTAGAATTCTCTCTCCAATTTTTGTTGGATGTAACAAGAACTGCAGAATAGATGTTGAAGAAAGAAAAAATGCAGCCTAAGTAGTGATTTTGCCAGTTTTTTACTTTGAAAACGCTTTTCTTCGCTCTCCTGAGACCCAATTTAGAATATTTTCCAGCAGTGTGGTATCTGCACTCCGGACATTCTGTTCAAGTTTAAACTATCCGCGAATATATTTTTATTTATCTTATTTTTTTTTTAATATTTTTAAATTAATTTTTTAATAGTTTATAGCATGGCAATTTCAAATTTGTTTCTAACTTGTGTCACCTTAAAGGTGCGATCACACCGGGACCTGACTTGTGTTTACTGACTGGAGTTCTAACCGAATCCGAATTGAGGGGGGTCACACACTAAAACTTGACTGGAGTGACGTAATCTCACTTTTCTGTTATTTGGTATATAAGTATGTCGAAGAAGTAAACAATGTTTTTTACTTGAATGATATTATTTTCCTTCCCAGCAATTTATTTCTAAATAAACTTTATAAAACTAATTATAGTTATATCAATAAATATTTTTACTAAATTTTAAGTAAAAATATTTCTTAATTGACCATTCAAAAAATAATATCTTATTAATTTAAAAAATTTGGAATCTATTTGTTTTGACTAACATATATTTTCTGCAATTTTTAAGGTGCGATCACACCGAAACCCAATTTTGGTTATTTCTTGGGGGGTTTTCTAACCAAATATAGAGGTGGGGGGCCACATAAAACTTGAATGGAGTGACGTAATCTATTTATCTCAATATTATTATTTATTTGTATTATTATTACTTAAATAAAGCCTTATATTGCCAAAAATGTCTTTATTAAGGAACCGATCAAACAGCTGATTGAAAAAGTCGGCCATGTTGGCTTCTCAGCCAGCTGGAGTCAGGTCCCGATCCAACAAAATTGGTTAGCCACCAGAGTCCGTATCGTGACGTAGCTCCGCTCAACTCCGTTTCGGCAGCAGTGTGTGCACCTCCATAGAAATACATAGGTTGGGTCCGCCACCGGACTCAACTCAAGTCAAGTCAGGTTCCGGTGTGATCGCACCTTAATGGTCAAACCGCTGCGCAGAGGTATCTATCGATATATGCATTTGATAATCACGACGAATCAGAACCATTGAGGCTGTGCAAAGAAGATTTTTTTAGGAATGCAGCATACCAGATTCTCCATTTCTCATAATATCAACTGTTACAGTTGTATGAGATGGCAGAGAGAAGAGGGTTGGCACCTTTTAGTTTTTTGTATAACGTGGACTCTTCTTATCAGAAGGTTAGATGGAGTGCACGTATGTACAGTGAGGGACAATATTAAGTCCCACCCAAGCGTTTTCTACTTGTGATTATTTCATTCTTTTAAAAAAAAATATTATATATTTTTTAATGGAAACTTTCATGCTTCAAACCTAGAAAATTTTCAATAAAGATTTTAATTTTCTTTTATTAAAACAATGAAATATTCACAAATAAAAAACGCTTGGGTGGGACTTAATATTGTCCCTCACTGTACCTCCGTGCAATACTTGACATAGGAGTCTTCTCTGCGACGGTTCTTCAAGGACAGTCCACAGGGAGGCTACTATGGTGCCTCTCTTGTTTTTGGGGTCTCTAGTTGTGAGGTGGATATTGGTATAGGAGGCAATTTAGACCCAAAAATTATTAAAATAATGATTTACAAAAGTGTGGCTATCTATGTTCTATAGACATAATTGTCTGAAAGAAATGAAAGTTGGAAGAAAACGCAGCCAGAATTTTTTCTTTTAACAGCTGACGTCAAAACTCGGAGGATGTCTTTGACCAAAGCCGAAACGTCAGCTGTTAAAAGAAAAAATTCTGGCTGCGTTTTCTTCCAACTTTCATTCCTGATACAAATTCCACCAGCCATAAAATCAGGGACTTCATTTGAGGGGGGCAGAGGGGGCATTAACCCCCCCCCCAAGCAAAAACTGAAATGACGTCACTGCATAAAATACCCTTATACTAAGAAATCAATCAATTAAATGGATTAAATTAGTTATTTCTTATTTGAAAAAAGGCCACTGATCACGCGTTTGGATGATTCCATTTTTACTTTCTCTTACCCTATATATGAAATATATAGAAAGTATTTTGCATCCGAGTGTATATAGGTACATAAAAATTTATAAACTAAAAAATATTTTATATAAAAAAGACAAAAAGAGAGAATTGTGGGGATTATTGAAAACTCCCAAAAGACAAAAATCCTGCTGAAGGTCTAAAATGATTTAAAAACACAAATTAATTAATTTATTTAACAAAATATTCACCAGCCAAGGATACGGCAAACTCATCCATCTACGTATATAAATACAAACTGGGAAAAAGTTCTCAATTCCATTATTACAAACAAATAAATTCACCCCTCCCTCCCCTTCCCCTCCTTTAATACAAAACTGAAATGACGTCCCTTTTGGGAAACTAAAATTTGTTATAATCAATAGAAAGATCTCAAAGATTCAATTTAAATTAAAGCATTAAGAACTAATTCAAATGAAAATTAAAAAGTTTAATATTCTTTTCCCTTTCTCTTGATTTTTCGTTTCAAATGAGCGTGGTCTCAGAAAAAAAGAGTCAAATAAAATATTCAAATTCCCCGAATTTATTTAGTGAGAGGGCTTTTGTGTTTGTTTATGCTATTTCAGAAACCTTAGATGTTGTTCTTGTTGTTGTTGTTGTGGTATCGGTTGCTTTATTCGCATAGTTATTGGTCAAATATTTCCTTCGCCATCGATCATACGCTTCGATTATCGTTTTTCTAAAGAGGCCGTGATGCAAAAGGAACGCGGTGACGTGTCCGGCATCGACGAAACGCACTTCAACACCTGGCCAGACCTCCGCTAGATCAGCACAGCCATCTCTTGGAACGTAGGCGTCTCGTTGTGCGCAAACAGCAATTATTAAATCGGTATCAACAGGCACCTGGGGGAAATTAATTATACAGGTGAAGTATAAATTTACTGAGGAAGGTTGTGAAAATGCAGGCAGCCAGAAATAAAAACGCGCTCAATTCCCTTTGAATGTCCAGACGTTTCGGGCAAAATTTATTCGCCCATCCTCAGTGAACTATTCTAGTGGGAGAGAGTTTAGTCTCCTTTGATATACATAGTGGTTATTAATAATATTTAATGGCTGGAAATATATGTTATGGAAAATATATATATATATATTAGAGTGGGCCTAAAAAATTTGTTTTCAGCGGCTACTCCCTGAATTTGAAGTATTACATGCAAAAACATATTCTAGTACCAGAAAACTTCTTTCAAACAATATCTAGAGGGCGCGCGAGGTGCTCAAAAACCACCAATTTTAGCCTTCTTTTAAATTATCGATTATTAGCCATAGTTATTTCATGCAAACTTTATCGCCCTTTTGATATTTTTGGCCCAGAACAATAATAAATAAGTTAGTTATACTGCCGAAGTCATATCACTAAAGTTTACATAATAAATAATTACTAAAAGTTGACATTTTTGCCATTTTACAATTTATCGATAAAAACGGTTAATTGAAACATGGAAATTCGACATTAATGATATACATTTCAATTAAAAGAGTGTTTCTTAATATCATTAATGTCGAATTTCCATGTTTCAATTAACCGTTTTTATCGATAAATTGTGTAAAATGGCAAAAATGTCAACTTTTAGTAATTATTTATTATGTAAACTTTAGTGATATGACTTCGGCAGTATATCTAACTTATTTAGTATTGTTCTGGACCAAAAATATCAAAAGGGCGATAAAGTTTGCATGAAATAACTATGGCTAATAATCGATAATTTAAAAGAAGGCTAAAATTGGTGATTTTTGAGCACCTCGCGCGCCCTCTAGATATTGTTTGAAAGAAGTTTTAGGCTCACCCTAATATATATAAATAATATATTTCCAGCCATTAAATATTATAGAATAAATTAGTATAAATTTACTTTCTCGCCAATATAATATGTAATATAAGATGATCGTACACAATCTAACCGCCCCAATTTTTTTTATATATCTTTACGTTTCAGGTCATAACGACCGCAAAAAATGTGCGTACGCATCTATTTGTGTGTATGTGTTGTGCTTTTTTGCTTATATCTCTGGAATTATTTTTCGGATTAGGATGAGAATTGGCAAATTTGTAGCCCTATGCGGGCCTAAGAAGGTATTAAAACGAGAAGTTAATCGGCCCGCAGGGAGCGGTAAATTATTATCTCGAACCAGGGTTTACTCAGCTTCCTCTGAACCAAATCTTTTGAAACTCAGCCATAATAATTAGAACGATAGGGTCTAGACCTGGAGCAAATTTCATGACAATCCGTTCAGTAGTTGAGAAGTTATTCGTAAAAAATGAAAAAAAAATTGCGTTTCAAGATTTCAAACTTCGTTATTTCATTGAATGTATCAAGATATAATTAAGTATTTAATTTAATTATATAATTAAAAATAGGCAACAAAGTCGCAAAACTTTCCTCCGCCATATAACTATCCAACTTGGATGCCTATTTTTCTTTATAAATAAATAAATAATAAATCACCTCAAAGTTGGCCAAATGAGTGCATTCGTCCATAATGCCTCGCATAAAAAGGTGAACTTCTTGATCAGAAAAAGACGGCACATCACTTCCTCCTAGAGAAGTTATCATCTTTTCTAAGCTGGCTGGATAGTTTTTAGCAAAATTACGCCCTGCCAAAAATGCTGCCTGATCATATAAAAATAAAAATAAAATAAATATATATTAAGAACAATAAATATATAAATAATTCAAAAAATAAAAATGGGTAGAAAAAAAAAGTTAAATGCCGCACCCTTCGGTAAGAGAAAGTTGTGCACCGTGCTGGTCACACCAGATTTTTTGTGTCGAGATATATTTAGTTTCCCATAGCACCTTAGTTTCAAACTTGCATTTTAAATGTTGACTGCTTGAAATAAACTATGGTTATTTTTCAAAATTTTAATCTCATATTTGGACATTTTATACACAATATAGAATCCTAAATAAATACAACATTTAATAAGAATTGGAAAAAAATTTTGTAAATGTGTAAAAGAGGGTCCCTTTTGGAACTATTTTAACATACAAATCCCCATATGGGGATTTAACATTGGCTCTATGGAAGGAAGAGCCGGAAAATGAATTTGAAAAAATCGAAGAAATTAATTCCAATTTCCACATATCGACGCTCTCAGTAGAAAAGTGTCTAACTCCACTTTTTTTCGAAAATCATTTTTTTGTATTTTCTGTTGAAAAATACCAAAAAGATACCCTTATGCCCTGAACTGGGTAAGACCTTAATTCAAATTTTTCAGTTCGAAAAGTTGCCGTACGAAAAGTGTTTTACAGTAGCTCTAACAATGACAATGAAATGTTTTTTGGCTCTCCTGAAAAATAAACAAAAATGGAGTTAGGCACTTTGCTAATTAGAACGTCGATATGTTCATGTTCTATTATGGTTTCAATGAAATGGGACGAAATCGCGACAATCAGATCTCTTAAGGTGCGCGTCTCGAAAAGCCGTTAGAACACGTATGACTACCGAGTTACTCTAGGCGGCAAGAGATGGCGTTAGTTTTTCCCATTGGGATACAAGGGATTTAGTCCATTTCATTTGAAAGATTCCAGCTAATTAATTAAGGGTAGAAAATTAATTATTTTTTAACACAATGATTACTAATTTAATTTTCTATAAGATATAGAGCGAATTTTTTAAAAATATCTTTCCTTTAATGCGATTAATCTTAAAAAAAAAATTTATTTTTTCGAAAATCAAAAAAGGGCTTTTTAAGTTGTAGATATTTTAAATAACTTTAATTAAAAAAAAAAATTGAGGTCGATAGCTTCAAAATTGTGGCCGCGGAATCTCCCAAAATTAGCACCCCGAGACGCGCACCTTAATTTATTCATTAGACGCTCTACATAGATGAAATTAAATAAGAGAAAGAGGCAGCCAACAAATAATACTCTGATTGCTTTACCAATTAGCCGGAAAAGTTTCGATGCATCTATTAGTGGAGGATTTTGTTGTTCTTGAATAATTTTGATGAACCAACTGACATGGTAAGAGAAAGATGATCTTGTTGAAGAGAAATTGCATCTAAAGCTCTAAGAGATTTTAAAATCAAATAAAAATAAAGCTCCATCTGCAATTGGAAAAGCAATCAGAGTTTTGATTCTTGGCTGCGCAAAACCATCCTTCGCTAAATGAAGGGCTGAGAAACATCGTGGTGTAAGTCAAGCGATTATTATTCTGAGAAAAAAGGTATTTTGCATTTATTGCCATAACAAACTCACATGTTAATTAAGAGCCTGATGGCATATGTTATATATAATTTTTTTTTTTTGTTATAAAAACACCTGGTAAAATAAAATTAATCATTCTAAATTCAATTTTCAAATTCAATTTCGCATTCAGGTCTATTCTCCAAGCAAAAATGTTAACTTTTAACATCTATAAACAACATTAATTCATTTTAACACTTTCTTGCCACAAATAAATATTTTGTAAACAAAAACTTTAAAGCGAAAGCGTTAATATTTAGTAAATAGTGTTGAAAATTAATTTCATGTGTAGGGGGTGCATTTAATATTTTAACGTCGTATTTAAAATAAAAATGGCGTCCTTAACCTAAAAAATAAGGTTATGATTTTGATAGGTTTGAAGTAAAAACAACATGTTAACGTCGCTGTTAAAACTTTGTTTAGAGAATAGCATTTTTTAACGCTGACATTACTTTTTAACATCTGTTTTTAGAGAATAGACCCGATTGTCTCTTGCTTACAAAAATTTATTTATTTTTGAAAAGTTGGTTAATTTTTGAAATATTCTTTTGTTTACTGTATATAATGATAGATGGCATCCCAATGATATGGCAAATTGAAATAACTCATTAAATGTGGGATTGTACAATTTTTCAACTAAATTTCTTAAATATCGGAAGTTTTATTTGTCTATGGCCAAGTTAGTGGCGGCTGATTAAAACAGTATGTAAAGAAAAAATAAATTTATATGTATGTACATTGTCTTTATTAATATTTTTAGGCCTGAAGATGATGGAGGGAACCATCGAAACAGTTGCAGCCAAAAATAAAATCTTGATAATATACCATATATTGTTTTAATCAGCCACCACTAACTTGGTCATAGACAAATAAAACTTCCGATATTTAAGAAATGGAAATAACTGAGGCCCGATCAAAAAAATTCGACTCACACCACTGTTTCTCAGCCCTCCAAATATCAGCCACAACTTGCACTAGATAACAAAAATAGTGATACGAGTATATTACAAAGAATATCAGCACAAATGTAGAATTTTTTTTTCTACGCCATCTATTAAAAAAAAAAAAATATTTATATTTACTTCTTCGTCAATATGGACCATTTTTTTAATCTCATTTCTAAAGACGACATCAGAAAAGTATTGGTTCTGCAGTAATTGCCAGTTGATGCCATCGGCCATGACGCCTTCAGTGAACACTTGCGAGGCAGTCGACCAAGAGAGACAGGGCACCAGCACCGCCGGCTTGGGCCAATTCGTGGCAGCTAAACTTGCCATCTATGCATTTTGCATTTCAAATAATAATAATATGAATAAATTAATTAGCACGAAAAGATTTAATTAATTTATTGATTATTTATTTATTTAATATGTTTTAATACTGACATGTCCGCCCATTGAGAGGCCTGTGAGTCCAAGGGGGCCGAAGCCTTGACGTTCGCACCATTTAAATATGGCAATACTTTCTAAAATTAAACAGCCACCCATCACAAAAATATCACTTACATTCTGCAAACAGGATCGACTGAAAAAAATTTTTAAAAATTCTTTTAATTTTAGAGTAATGAATTCATAAACTCTTCGACGCGGATGTGCTAAAGGGGTGCCGTGAAAATTTAATTTTCAAATTACCCTAAATGGTTGGTTAAGAATAATTCTGATAGATATAAAAAAAGCCCCGGGAATAAAAAAAAAAAGTTTGGGAACCCCTGAATTAGGTCATACGCACTCAGGAACACACAAGACAAGACATTCTGTCTGGCTGCTCTTGTGGAGGATTTGAGGCCCGACCAATACAGGAAGAGAGAATTTAATAGTGTGGCTAACCGTGTCTTGATTGTACTGTACCAGACAAAATATGTCTGCCTGCGACTTCGGGCTTAAGAAAGTATTCGTTTTATTAAACTCAATAAATGGGGAATGACTTCCCCAAAACTTTCTCGTATATTCTTTTGGAATTACGTCTGGGTGTGTGTGTGAACACGATTGCTTAAAAACCAAAGCAGCTAGATCGATGAAATTTGGTATATGTTCCTTACACTAAAATTGTAGACTTCTATCGACTTTTGGAGTAAATACGTCACTTGGAAGTAGTACTTTACCTAATAAGTTTTTTCATAAATTTTGAAATTTTCAATTTCTTTGTTATATTATGATAAAATACTCAATTTTAAAAAGTTTTTATTCTTTGACATTTTTTCGAAAACTGAATAGTTTTTGAAATAATCACAGAAGAAAAAGACATTTTTCGTTAATTTTGGAAAGAAAAATCAAAACAAAATCATACAGGTGTCATTAAAAAACATGTAAATATAAACAAATGAACAAACAAAAAGAAAGGCCAAAGAATAAACGAACAAAGAATATTCTTCGGCTCATTGTTTGTGGGCTGCCTTTTGTCTTAAGCTAAACCGTTTCATGTCAATTCACAAGAATATTGGAAGCCGGAAGATATCTACGCTTTTAATTTTGATGCTGAGGGGTTAATAAAGATAAAAACATTATTCTAGAAAAGTCTTTGTTTTCTAAATTTTAAAATTATATAAATAGAAGGTGGACAAACTCAATTCAAAGGGGATTATTTTTAGATTTTTTAATGGTAAAAACAGGAAAGCAAGTTAATAAAAGCGTTGTAAAAAGACTCACACTTGTTCTTTGGGTTTTCTTAAGCCATAAAATGGATTTTCTAGAAGAATAGATGCTATGCCTCCTTCTCGTAGAAGTGGTCGAGCCATAAATTGTTTTCGCCTCCAAAATCCCTTAAAAATAAAGTTTTTAATTAAAAGATTATAAGCTATGAATCCTTAGGGGTCCAAAGAAAAGAGATGAATTTTCGGCCTTAAGGAATTTACGCTAATCTTCTTCAGAAAATAGACAGTTCCTGCTTCCTCTAATCATTATAAGTACAATATATATATATATATATATATTTACAAACTCAAAAAGGACACTCAATAAATGTAAAGACAGCAAACCAACGATGACTTATGAGGAACACAGCTGTATGTTCAGGAAGTTGATCCTAAGATGGGTAGCGTTATTAAACGTTTTGGGCCGAAAGTTTACGTCTTTTTCTTTGGATTCATTAATTTACTTCAAAGCTTTTTGCTCATATATTCATCTTATGAATTTTTATATAATGATAGCAAGTTGTTTCTTTATTACACTATAATGTAGTGTTCAAACGAATTGTTAAAAAATCTTTTGTACATGCCCCTCATTCTCAATGTAATAAAAGAATTCTTGCAAAGAGTTATGAATAATTCATAGAAAAAAAGAGAAAATGTTTTCTTTTATTGTACTAACGTCCCTAATCCTAATTTTTTCCAGCAAACTCTCTGAAAGTATTACAGGGAACAAAAAATATTTTTTTTTTTCTGCGGCATAATCTTATGAAGTCAATTTAGATAACTAAGATGACGAAGTACTCAGGCGATAAATTATTTTGTTTGAATTGACTCTGGTGCTCATGATAACCCGGGCAAAAAACACCAAAGCAAATCGCATACAAAACGTTCTTCTCAACTCTTCTGATGTTTTTGTTTTTATAATTAATTTTATTATTCTTTGTATCATTTATAGCACTTTGTTTGTTTGACATCATTTGATAATTTTAAAATAAACGTTTTAAAAAATAATCTCCTCCTTTTCTAAATGAATTTCTAGTATAAATTGGATTGCCTTTATCTTAAAAAGTAGAGTCAATTCAACAAAAATATTATTCAACGGATCAAAAATTGTTTAATAAATCCCATGCCGCAGAATTACCCTGTGCTATTATTATTATTAATAATGTCAATTGTAGAATAGTGAAAAGAGCAGGAAAAGCCATAAAAAGAAATAAATAAAAAAGACTCGGTTTGCTTTTCACAAAATAAGCAAGAGAGAACTTTACTTTAATATTAACTCCAGGAATCATAACTGAAGATGGGACAAGAAAATTGACCCGAAACGTCTCGCTTAATTGTTAAACAAACGGATGCTGCTCCTAATCCTTTCACTTATTACTTTTTTTTTTTATTATTATAAATTTTATTTTACACCTCTTACATGATCTCCAGTTCCAGCCAGGTGTAAACAAACAGGTCTAAAAAATTCTTCTTTCCATTGTTTTGGAACAAGCATCTGGAAATATGCAGTTTCACTCTCTTTTGGAACTAATCCAGGTAAATAATGAACAAGAGGCGATTGAAATTCTCCATTTATTATTAAATAATCCGAATGGGTGACTTCCTGGGGAAAAATAAAAGATTTATTAAAACAAATACAATTCAGAGAGGGAAATTTAAAACCTTAAAAATTTGCAATTATCGCCGAAGGCGGAGCTTTACCACTTGTAAAATATATTTGGTTGAAAATTCTTTCAAGTCTTGGAAAGCCCGAGTTCTTTCTTATATTAAAAATATTGTAATTTAAAAGTGTATATATATATAGTATCAATTTTAACGCTACATCAATTTTGTATAGAGTATTTATTAGGGTTGATCAAATGAAAAGGTACGAAACGACGTAAAAACGTAACAGTTAAATATTTGCAAATTTCGCCATTGGACAACATAGCCTAGACATCTCTGGATACGATTGGAGTCTCTGGCTTCGATCGGAGCATCCGCGGGCGCCCACATTCGCAGGAGAGAAAGCGGCGTCCAAATGATGCTTCATTCCGTATGAGGACAGGATGGCGTTCGCGTTGCAAAATTCGACGATTGAGAAGCAGCGAAGTGTTATCCGATTTCTGACAGCGGAAAGTGAGAAACCGGCAGCTATTCATCGCCGGATGGTGACCGTTTACGCTGCTGACGGGGGGTGTGATTCTGCTCCATGATAACGCGTGTTCACATGTCTCCAGAGTCACACACATGGAATTGGCCAAGTTCAAGTGGGAGACGTTGGAACATCCGCCCTACAGTCCGGACATGTCGACCTGCGATTTCCATGTGTTTGGTCCACTGAAGAAAAATCTAAAAGGGAAGCGCTTCAACTCGAACGGCTGGATGCTGTGAAGGACTGGGTCTCGTCACGGCCCTACCAATTCTGGGAACAAGGAATCCTGCTTCTTGTTCATCAATGGGATCGTTGTGCTCAGGCCTATGGTGTATATTTTGAATAAAATTTGAAGAATTTAAAGTGGCTGTTGTATTTAAACAGTAGATAGGAAAGGAGAATGCAGCCAGGTGGAGACTCAATACCTGGCTGCATTCTCCTTTCCTATCTACTATTTTGAATAAAGTCTACATTTGTACCCACAGTGTCGTTTCGTACCTTTTCATTTGATCAACCCTAATATTATTGGGAAATACATTTACATTAAAAATCACAAATATTAAAAACGGGATATTCCCTTCTGGTGCATTTGATTTCTGAGACTTGATAATATAAACTTTTTCTTTAAACTAAAATGTGATTATCAATTGTATGCTGTAAAAATTTGTTTGGGCAATTTTGTTTTGATTGTTTGATCAAACATCATGGCATGTTGCCATTGATATTGCGTTCGTATAACATAAATGCCACATTCTAATATAAAACAAATTGTTGTAAATATTATACCTATTTACATAGTAATAATAAATATTATCGTAGGGTAAGAAAATTAAAAACCCTTTCCTCAGACAGAAACGGTCTCTGACATTTTGTGTTTATTTCACGACATACCAGAGAAAATGGGAAGAGTATTCCTTAAGGTTTTCAGTAAAAATAGACAAATTTTGCTAATTAAATTTATTTCTTTGTCATATTGCAAAAATTTCTATATATATATATATATATGATAGATAATTTCAGAATTTTGAGGTGAGCCCTGAAAGAATATCTTATATTTAGTTTATATATATAATTTTTAACTGTGATTCTGTAAGGATCTCAAGGGTAAAGTTAGATAATTTCATTTATTTATAATAAATATATTATATAAATAAAAAAAATCATAAAATATTTAAAATGGTTGATCGATACCTTTGTTATTCGGATTTCATAATTATCTGGAACTAATTGATAACATAATTGGCGATTGGAGACAATTTTCCTGAATTCAAATAATCTAGGAATATACAAGGATAATTAGTAAATATATGATTTTAAGATAATACAATATGCAAATAGAAAGGCATACCTTTTGAGATTTTCTGGTTTTCCCCATCCTTTTGTAAAAAATCTCGTCATTAAAATGGACCGATAGACATGATCCAATCGACTCACAGTCATTTTTTATGATTTTTTTTTAAATTAAATATCAGAAATTAACAAAAGGTGAGGGAACATCTTTTTTATGTTTTCGAACATTAATTAATTTAAATGGATATTATATAGATGAGAGAAAACATGTTGTCGAAATACGAGTTATTTTTGGAACGAAAACAAGTTTAAAAAAATAAACATATTCTTTCTTTAAATATATGTTATTATAAATAGAAAAAAAATTTGAGGTTATTTATTATGAATTTAATTATTGGTATGAGTGGTTAGGGATTAAATTAGTCACACAATTCATATTTACATTTCATTTGTTATCAATCAATTAGTGATATATTAGCGATAACTTGTGAACAGTTGCTTTTGCTTTCAGCAAATCAAATGTCAATGTCATTCCCATCACATGTAAGCAACGAGAGCAGGGGACAAGTCACAGAGCAAAGGCAAAGGCAAAGGCAAAAGCGGAGTCAGCGACCCGTCGACCGACCGACACAGACTCCGAGCCGCTCAGCACGTACAACTAACTCACTATTATTTATTTATTATTATTTCCTCTTTTTCAATCAAAACCCACAGGAAAAAATTCTTTTATTTATTTACTATTAATTATCTAAAAAAAAATTGTAAGAATTTTATTTGTCATTCAAATTGACCGCGTGAGAGGTATTTTTCGGGTTTGTTCTTTTTATTCCTTAAAAGCAGTTTCATTGTATTTTATATATTTTAATTCATAAAATTATATTACGTTCTTTGTTTACATGCAACAAAGAGTTTCAACAAATATTTGAATTATCCTTTAGCATCGACGCATGCGCTGAATGAAAAAAACACTTTATGGAATGTTGAGGGGTAAATTCAATTGTTTCATCTATTCAATTTTATTTATGAATTTGTTTTTTTTTGGTTTAAAAATACCATTTTATAATAGATCCGTAATTTCCATAAATAATGGAGGAAGAAGAAACTAAATAACTTAATACCTCATATATCACTCATGTTTACAATCAGAGTCACAGCCGGAGTGAAATATGGGGGTCGAAACACTCCCCCCCCTCCTCCTCCGAATTCTCCAAAAAATAAATAATAAGATAGAGATAGAAGTATAGGGTTCTATAATTTAAACGATGTTAGAAATATTATTCTTTAAAAAGTATTCATTAGGAATGGGGGAGGGTAATCTTCTGGGTCGCCCCCCCCCCATTCCATCAAAAAAATCTCTTAAATTAAAGCAAACGATAGGACAGTCTTGTGAAATAAAGACCAAGTCCAACTTCTATAAGATCATTATTTTTGAGAATATCGTAACTTCTGGAAGCGAAGTAAGATATCTGAGCAAGAACAGCTCACAGCAAGGGCGCATACAGGGGGGGGGAGAAAGGGTAATTACCCCCCCCCCCGAGATTTGAAAAAAATTCTTTTTTTGGCAAAAAAATTTATTTTTAATTTAAAATTTTAAATATTGATACTTAAAAATTTGATTTGTATATATATTCTTCTTTCGTTGTCCTATGAGCGCTCCGTTCATGCGAATGTGTGTCGCTGAAATTGTAATTTTCATTTATTCTCGCCTCCGACTCTGAAGATGGCCTAGACCAGTGGCCGAAACGTCAGCCTGGAACGGCAATAATAAAAGAAATAATTTTGGCTGCCCATGTCTTGGATTTTTTTTGACTCCTTAATAATTTATATTCTGGCAAACAAGTACAGAATGCGCCTTTAAATTACCGAAATTAAGAAAAGATTGTGTGCTGTTCGACCAGTCACACCAGATTACCCCCCCCCCACCCCGAGAAACACCTCTGGATCCGCCCTTGGCTCACAGCCATTGAAGTTGGAGTCGTTCAGCAGAAATCTTTGGTATGCAGCAAATAAGAAGTTCAAAACAGCATAATTATAATTAATGTGCTTTTGCCAAGAACAGGAATGATGAGCTCTAGAAAGGAAAAAGCGAGGAAGGATAACAAGATTCTAAATAAATTATTTTCTTCTTCTTCTCTCCTCGCCTTGTCCCGCGATGCGGGGTCGGCGGACCACACTCATTCCCTCCAAACCTACCATACATTTTTACGACCGGAAGAAATAGGACAGGCCGGCCTGTCACACCGTCTGGCGCCTGTTGAAAAGAGGAAGGAAAAGAGAGGCATTTAAAGAACTGAAGGACTGCCTGTCCCAGCTCGGGCAGCTCGTGGTCGCCATCCACGTACCCACAAGAAGATGTGGGCCCCTGAGCAAATTCTAAATAAATTCTTTAATCTTCAAAAATAAATTTATTTCATTAATCTCATTTAAATTTAAAATATCTTAAACAATTAAGCCGAATTAATAATACTATCACAGTCCCAGACTTTGAAATTTTTTGATTTTACCATGAAAGAAATTATTTTATTTAAAAAAAAAAATACTTTTAAAAACTCATTGTCCGTGAAAGTATATATATATAAAACAAACAGTTTTCTACTGAAAAAAAAGTGTTAGCTACATAGAGAAATTGTGATTCAAACTTTATATGTGATGCGGGATCTCTTGTCGGCGAAGTAAAATTATCGGTACGGGCATTTTGGTCGAATTCGGTCAAGAATATCGATTGAATACGATTCTTCAATATTTTAGCGATGAGAATCTAATAAATATTATAAAATATTCGATTAAGTAACCTTCAATAGCAGTGGCGTAATGTATTTTAGCTGCCCCCCCCCCCCCGCAATCTTTTTTTTGGCGTATATAAGGAGGTATTTAATGTAGAAAGTGGCTGTGTAGAATTGAATAAAGGATCGAAGAGGAAAGCAGCCAGGCAGGGAGCCTCTATTAAATCAAACTCTTTTTACGCAAAACGTTTCGGCCGATTTAATCATGCCATCTTCAGTTGCATTGGAGTTTTTTAGTAAATAGAGTTGTCAACAGTCGATTTACATAAATAAGCTTATGAATAGACTGTTGACAACAGTAGCGTATCCAGGTGGGGCCGAAGGGGGGCGCTCGCCCCCTCCCGCCCGAGGCGCATCAAGCTTTTTGCGCCCCTCGGGCATCTGCTTTTTCACAAAATCTATGGCTTTTTTTTTTGAAATTTCAAAATAAATTCATTTTAAATTTTATGACGGAAACTGCCAAAGTGTGTATATTATATATATATATGATTTTGAAGGTTTACTTTTGATAAAATTGTTCTGTTATTCGGAACACAAAATAAATATTGCATTTATTTTCAGAAAATTTATTAAGGAGGCGACTGACATATGTACCAGTTTACATCTTTTAGGCCTGATGATGGTCAGCAAGTTGACCGAAACTGGTACATATGTCAGTCGCCTGCCTTAATAAATTTTCTGAAAATAAATGAATATTTATTTTGTGTTCGAATAACAGAACAATTTATCAAAAGTAAACCTTCAAAATCTATATATATATAAATTCATTTTATATCATAAATCCGGAGAAAAATTTCCAAAAAAAGGCGCCCCAGTTGAGCTTCGCCCCCTCCCCCCCTCAAAGGCTAGTTGCGCCGCTGGTTGACAACTCTATTTACTAAAAAAACTCCAATGCAACTGAGGATGGCATGATAAAATGGGCCGAAACGTTTTGCGTAAAAGGAGTTTGATTTACGAGAGGGCCTGCCCCCTCCCCCCCCCCGCCCCGAAATTTTTCAAATCTATATATATATTCAAAATTTTTGTTTGAAAAAGTGTTGTGCATAAATAAAATTAATAAAAAAATGAAATATATTAATACATATTTAAACATTTTTACTTTCTCTTACCTATGTATATATGTAATATATATATAGAGAGAAAGTATTGGTTTCATGTCAAAAATTCGATGTCGAGATTTTGATGGATCTTCACGTTTTGAGGTCCCCTGAATCCAAAAAAGTGGTTTTCGCGACATGGTCTGTCTGTGGGTGGGTGGGTGTGTGGGTGTGTGGGTGGGTGGGTGGGTGTGTGTGTGTGTGTTCAATTTTAAGCATGAAGGAATTGAGCTATGAGGTTGAAATTTTATATTTAAGTTAAACACCCCCGGGACCGGGAAAATAAGCTTTTAATCAAAATCGGCCAAAGAGTACTAGTACTTTACTGATGTACTTTTTCAGTTTTTTTCGATTTTTTCAAAATTTGCTCCAACGATTTTTTTTTAAATTCAAAAATCAATTATTTTTTAGATGCTCTTTAAAATGTATATTCTCATTTTGCGATTGAAATCTTCTGAAGACCACTTTACTCTTGTATTTCATAGGGAAGGATAGGAGAAATGGTTGCCATGGTAACAAAATATAAATATTTTCCCATACTTATAAATTTTACATCTTGAATTCATATGTTCCGTACTGTCGGGAACTAAATATATCTCGACACAAAAAATCTGGTGTGACAAGCACAGTACACAACTTTCGATTACCGAAGGTAAGAGAAAGTTGTGTGCTGTGCGCCAGTCACACCAGATTTTTTAGTTTTGGCCAAAAAAATTTTTGGGTAGAGTTACAGGGGGTCAAAGTTTCGTCAAGGTCACACGTAATTTCCTCCGCGGCAAGCTCAAAATTACTATAAAGTGCAATATCTCTGGAACTAATAGGAATATTTCAGATATGTTTTCAGTTTCTAAAAGGTAGAAATGTCAGGAATCTATTAGATTAAAAATTTTTCTTCTATTAGTGGCAGGTATCTTGCTAAAAAATAATATCAAAATCGCGAAATTTAACTTTAAAGTCATTTTTTTTTAAAACCCCAGCATCAAAAATTCTGAAATTTTTTAGCAAGGAGGAGACATATATATAGTATAAAACCTCAAAAGGATTTTTCAGGATCTTAACTACTTTTCATTTTATTACATATTTACTGTTTTGTGCATTTCCTTAGAAATCTATGGATAGGAATTTCGATATTATCATTCTTGTAATTTGTTTTCTCTTATTTTTAGGGCCACAATATTGTTTACCAGACAAACAAACAGGAAGGAGTGTTGGACATAGGCGCCGGAACTGGGGGGGGGGGGATATGATATATATATCATTTTTTCATAGCCCTGAAAGCCCGCCTTGCCCGGCCAGCGGGCGTCCTCAAGGCCCCACATCGCGGGGTTTTCGGGGGTGTACGGCTGTAACTCTTTTAGTTTTTGAGATATCATAATGGTTTTGGTCTTAAAATGTTCAGGAAATTATCCTCTGCAATCAAATATCAATAACTCAATTTGTGAAATTCTCGACAAGAGGTCCCTTTTTAATTTCCGCATCACATATAAGAGATTTTTATAAACTTAAAAATAAATATTTTCGAACAGACACCATAAAAGAGTTGAAGCGTGGAAAACGCGCCTGAATCAGATATTAATACGCAAACTGTAAATTTATTATTTAACAAATGAATGTGAAAGAAAAAATAAAAGGTTTTATGGGATCATGGATGACACCCTCCGCAACCTCTTTACCTACGACGACAAATCGTTTTTTTTTTTTGTGGTTGATAATAAAAATCTCATAAAATAAAAAATTAAATTTCTTTTTTTTTATGATCCGACTACTTCCTTTCTAAGTCTTTGAGCAAGAGCGCGTCTAACTTGCATCGCATCTTTTTCTTTTTCCGTATCCTCGGATTCCTCTTTTTCCAAATGATCGCTGACGGTAATTGCTTTGGCTGCCGCCTTTGCTGTTCTTGGCCGAGTTGCAGCCAACGTTGAAGATGCCTCCAATTGTTGAGTTCTCGCTTTCTTTTTTAAAGCAACTAATTTGTCTCGTTGGGCTTTTAAATATTCTTTTCGACGATTTAATTCCTCATCATTAACCTGAAAATTTTTTATATTAAAGTATTTACGGTAAAAAAATATATATATATTATTTTCAAATAATTACTTCATCTTGTATTTTAAACATATCTTCATTTTTTTTATAAATATTTTCTTTTGATCTTGTTGCATCTTCGTCAACTGAAAATCATTAGAAGAAATTAATTTTTTTTTTTAACTATAAAGCAGGGATGGCCAAACTGCGGCCACATGCGGCTCTTTGAAGGATTACACTGTGCGGCAAGAAAAAAAAGCCCCGAGATAATTCCTTCAGATTCTTAAGTAAAATGACCTTCTGAATCCAAATATGACCTCCGTTTTCCCCCACCACGTACCGTTTTCGGGGGGAGAGCCCCCTACTTATTTCCACCCCTTTTCGTTAATTATAGGGCCATGAATAAAATTTGGAGGAATGAAAAGGAATATTTTCAGCCTCGACATTTATTCAGAAGGTCAAGAGAAGGGAAAAGTTAAAAAACATTAACATTTGGATCCAAGAGGGGGGATGTGGGGGAGGATTTTGACCCTTAAAATGCAAAAAAATCATTAAAAATGATCAATTTTTCTGATTTTTTCACAATTTTTTCACTGATTTTCTACATATTCCAGCGGACAGACCCACCTCACCCTTCCTTAAACATCCCTCAACTAAAAAAAAATATATAGGACAAAGCGGGTGGGGTGTGAGCGATTCTGAAGCCCACTCAAGCTCAAACTTTGACAAAGTAATTTCTACTCCTTTAGATAAAATATGGAATATTAAAGGACATAGAAGAAACAGTATATTTAACTTTAAATTTGTAAAGATCAGCCCAAAAAATGAAAGTCATAGCCGCATATTTGCCAATTTGACCAACTGAGCTGTGAATCTTCCATCTTCTTGTAAGGGCTTCGGAATCGCCCACACCCCACCCGCTTTATCCTATATATTTTTTTTAGTTGAGGGATGTTTAAGGAAGGGTGAGGTGGGTCTGTCCGCTGGATATGTAGAAAATCAGTGGAAAAATTGTGAAAAAATCAAAAGAAATCGATCATTTTTAATGATTTTTTTGCATTTTAAGGGACAAAATCCTCCCCCACATCCCCCCTTGGATCCAAATGTTAATGTTTTTTAATTTTTCACTTCTCTAGACCTTCTGAAGAAATGTTGAGGCTAAAATATTCCTTTTCATCCCTCCAAACTTCATTCATGGCCCTATAATTAACGAAAAGGGGTGGAAATAAGTAGGGGGCTACCCCCCGAAAACGGTACGTGCTGGGGGAAAACGAAGGTCATATTTGGATTCAGGAGGTCATTTTACTTAAGAATCTGAAGGAATTTTCTCGGGGCCGGAAAAAAAGTTTCATTTTTGCCGCACAGTGTTATTCATCAAATTTTAAAGGATTATCAAGAGAAGTAAAATAAATGTGTTTAATTTTTAATATTTAAATTCAATACCCATACTTTTATTTATGTGTTTTCAATTTGAAAAATTGCTCGGACTAACAAAGGCAATTTTGACCGCAGAGTTTTAGAGTGATCAATTCTCTCCAAATGTGTTTTAAAATGTAAAAAATGTAAAGTTTATATTTGAAATATAAAAACCTAATGCATGTTTGATTGCTTCCTCTAATTCCGTTCTGCCTTTAATTGCTTCAGCCTCTAATCGACGTCTTGTTTCACTCGATTCAGTTATTCGACGTTCGATTTCCAATTCTGTCTCTTCTAAAGCATCAGTTTCCTTGGATTCTTCAATCGATCGGCTTTAAATAAAAGAATTATTTAATATTATTATTACAAATAAGAAAAGAATCAGGAGAGAAAAATAAAAAATATTTTCTCAAGACCATAACATATAGCAGTAATCGCACCGGTTTATTAAAATATATATATATATATATATGGGCCCTTTTTTGGTAATGGGTGTTAAAAAAAAAAAAATTTTAAAATTTTTTTTAACCGGGAAATTTTTTTAAAATTTTTTTATTAATATTTTTTTTTTATAAATTTTTTTTAAAAAATATTTTTTTTTTTTTTTTTTTTCAATATTTAAAAAAAAAATTTCATATATTTCAATAAAAAAAATTAATTTTTTTTTTTTTTTTATTTAAATTTTTTGTTTTGTCTTTTACATACCATTGGTATAAGGGATATATGTGAATGATCTGGTAAACAAAATTAAATTCTAATGATCCTTGCTCTATGAGGGTGAAAAGGTGCCAAAGGTGTAAAACCAGGAAGATATTGAATTGGTATTCAGGTGGTGCTTGGAACGGAAAATAAATAGTCCCAAGTCAAAGTGGCCCAGAGCCATAGCACAGTGGTAGAGTTAGTTCCTGCCTCTTGTGCTAGAGGACAGATATTCGCATCCGGTCTCACAAAATGTATTTCCATTGAATTGTCTACCAATCAATCAGTAGCAGGAGTTTCTCGGGGGGGTAATCTGGTGTGACTGGTCGCACAGCACACAATTTTTTTCTTTTTAACGGTAATTTAAAGATGCGTTCTGTAGTTGTTTACCAGAATTTATATAAAAATCAAATTTTTAAGTATTAGTTTTTAAAATTTTATATTAAAAACAAATTTTTTCTCAAAAAAAAATATTTTTCTCAAATCTCAGGGGAAGCCCTTGCAGCCAGGTTAAATAAAAAAACTTTATATTTCTTTGCCGACGTTTCGAGTGCTAGTCGCACACATCCTCAGGGCAAGCAAAATTGTCAAAATTTAGTACAGGTTAGTCGGTACTTAAAATTAATTTCATGATCATTTGCTATTTGGATGTGGTGTCAGTAAAAACGTTTTGTGATAAATTTTATTATTGTACATACCATAGATGTTACGAACGAATGGATACATGTATAAACATGAAATTAATTTTAAGTACCGCTTAACCTGTACTAAATTTTGAAAATTTTGCTTGCCCTGAGTGCGACTAGCACCCGAAACGACGGCAAAGAAATACGTAATTTTTTTTTTCCTTATTTTCGGTTTTTTATTTAATCTGACTGCTGTTCCCTTGAAGGCTCCAGTTCTTTTTTCCAATTTGAATATCTACAGTCATTCAACTCAAGAAATTCTTAAAAATATGATTTGTATATATATTCTGGTAAACAAGTACAGAATGCACCTTTAAATTACTGAAAATAAGAAAAAATTGCGTGCTGTGAGACCAGTCACACCCGATTACCCCCCCCCCCCGAGAAACTCCTCTGGGTCCGCCACTGATGGAAGCCAAGTCGTGATGCAACTGATTTTACGATTGTGATTGAATATTAGCTAAATATTTAATCAACGTCCTTCTCAGTGGGTTGCGTGCATGAATGCATTCCACCCACCCATTATCAATACGTAGAAACGACGATCGAAAATATTTTGTTATTTTTTCTACAGATAAAATTTCTCATAATTATATATATAATAATATTTATTTATTATTTACTTGATAATTTCTTCCATGATTAATGTTTCTGGATCCTCAGGATCGGCGTCTGCTCCCCGAGGAAGGAGTGAATCAGGAATGGAACCTCCACATCGTTGTGCAATCATTTCTAATGCTTGTAATTGTAATTCTACATTTTTCTGGCACATCATTCTTTTAAACACTTCGAAATCATTTGCAGCCCAGACTTGTTCAAATAAACCCTTAAAAAAAATAAAATAAAATAAATAAAAATAAATTTAGCAAAAAATAAAATAATTCTTTACGTGATGAAATTTAATTTTTGATGGTCCAGCGCTTCCCTTAGAGCAAGCATCTTCAAATTGTTCAGGTGATATCCCGATATCTTGCATGTAACTCCCTAACATGGTGTCCACCTAAAAATATTTAATATTATTATTATTATATAAAATGATTGTCTAATGGACGGATTTTCATGGAGTTTTTTTTATAGGAAGAGGGGGGCTATCAAAGGAATATATAGATAGGTATTTATAATATATTATTTAACATTTTAATCGTAAGGAAGATAGATTTGCAGCCAGAAGAATTAAAAAATATTTAAATTCTTTTGTTCGACGTTTCGGACGCCACTCGCGTCCTTCTTCGGGACCAAAGATTGTTAAAAAACACATAGATGTTGTGTAATATATAAAATATTTGAAAGAGGCATCTTTTTGTGAACGAGAAGATGCCTCTTCCAATATTGTTCAAATATTTTATATATTACACAACAGGGGCGTATATAGAAATTTTTTCGGGGGGGGGAGGCCTGATCTCAAAATTTTTCACCCGCGGAACCAAATATTTTTTTTCGTGTGCCGCCCGCGGAACATTTTCTCTTTGGCGTCCGAAAAATATTTTACCTTTTCAGACCCTAAATTTTTCCTTCCGCGGAACCCAAAATTTCTTCCGTGGAACAAAAATTTCCTTCATGTACCGTTCGCGGAACATTTCCTCTTTTGTAGAACCTAAATATTTTCGCGCTAGGGGGCCGAGAAAACATTTCGGGGGGGGGGGGGGCGAGACCCATTATTGGCCTATATTCCATATATGTATATGCATTAGGTAATTTGGGGGGGCCTCGGCCCCCTTATATACGCCCCTGTTACACAACATCTATGTGTTTTTTAACAATCTTTGGTCCCGAAGAAGGACGCGATTGGTCCTTCCCGAAACGTCGACCAAAAGAATTTAAATATTTTTTTATACTCCTGGCTTCAAATCTATCTTCCTTACGATTAATAGATAATAGCCATTTTACTGTAGTACTAATTTTAATAAATGCCTTTCTCATTTTGTACTATGTATGTATGCAGCTCTGAAGATGGTCGAAACGTCAACTGTGAGGGGCGGGAATCTAAATAAAAGAATATTTGTCTGCAAACGTTTTATTATTTTTCTGACTCCATTATCGCCTCTAGTTTTCAAATAAATTATTTTGGAATTGAACACACTCACCAAATCTTTATATTCTTCATAAATTGGTTGAAAATTTTCGTCATTATCATTTAGGGTGGAAGGTTCGAAAACTGCAAAATAATAAAAAAAAAAAGTATTATTATTTAAAAAATAACTTGTTTAGTTTTCATAAATAGGTCAGCCTATTTATAAAATCAATAAATAGAAATAATCAAACACAAAGACCACTTGTCGCCAGGTGGTACAATCAATAAAATATCTAAAAATCAAATATTATAAGCTATATATTTATGTATTTTATAAAATCATAGAAATATATATATATATATATATATTTTTTTTTCAAGTTAATTATTTTATCTCGTTATTTAAATAATATTAATAAATTCTTTACATTGAAATAATTATTAAAGATAACTTGAGAAAAGAAATTTTAATTTTTTTTTTTTAGTAACTTTACAAACAAAAATTTTGTCTGGGTTAATGACCTCTTAAATAGAATTTTACAAAGCTATCTTATATTATTTAATTTAAAAATTATTTCAATATACATGTAGAATAATAAATTTTTTTTTATACTTTATAAAAATAAAATAAAATAAAACTAACTTGGTGATTTTTGTTCGATGAATGTAAGAACAGGTGCATTCCAAATAGGTCCCTGAAGAAATCCAACAAGAGAATCAAAAACCCAAGAATTATCTCCACTGTCTGGCGCAGCCATATTTTCTCTGTTTTGTTTGGCCATTAGCGTTGCCATGGCGACGTCAACTACAAACAACGCTCATTTCATCATTTTGTTAATTATATGTGCCGTATTATCTGAAACTAAATTGTCATTTTAAACAAAAATCAATAATATTCACAGTATAAAAATTAAAAATAAAATCAATTTACTTTGCATATTTTATGTTACATTCAGGGCGGCATTGGCGGGTTTTGAGAGATTAATTATTAATCCCTATCCAAAAAAAAGTTTACATTTTAAATCCTATTATATATGAAAATTGAAAAATTTTTTTAATATAAGCTTAGTTTAAAGGAATTAGGATTTTTTTTTTAAACACTCACTTTTTTTCCATTCACACTCACACATCACACAGTCTTTTCGGCAACTTAGGCCATATAAGACTTTTTACGATAACCATTAAGAAAATATATATGTATGGGGTCCAGGCATTCTTATTTAAGCCATTTGGTATCCAAATGGCTTAAATAAAATCACCGGACTGCCTGGGATCCGAACCCCCGACCCTTGGTATACAAGGCAGGCGCGCTACCAACTACGCCAAGCCCGGGGCCAGGAATTAGGATTGTATTCCAAATGCCCGCCCCCTTGGAGAAAAAAATTCAATAAAAATATATTTTTATTTTCATTAGGTAAGAATTTAAGGTAGCTCAAACCAATGTGGGTAGTGGATGGCGACCACGAGCTGTCCTACCTGGGACTGGCAGTACTTCTTAAATAAAAATTTAAAATTTTTTTCTTCCCCAAGGGATTACCCCCAAAAAAAAATAAAATCTATCTATCTATCTACTTCTGTTCTTTGCCTGTCAGTCTCTTCTCTTCTATATTTTCAACAGGCGTCAGACCGTGCGACGGACCGGCCTGTTCTTTTCCTTCCCGGTCTCAAAAATCCATGAATTGACAAATTCCGCCGACCCCGCACCGCGGGAATAATGAGGCGAGAAAAAGAAGAAGATTAAGGAATTTAAGGATGAAGCTGATAGACCTCGAATCCTCTGGGAGAGTCCAAGTCCCAGAGATACATCCCCATCCGCCCATCGTCGGCGTCCCTGGATGATCAAGAAGTTTTGTTTGTCCTTTGATTACTCCTGAAGAAGTAGAGAAGACTCCGTTGAAACGTCGATATCTCAGCAAAAATGTTGCTGTTCTTTTTCTTATGATCGACAGACAGACAGACCATGTCGCGAAAATCACTTTTTTGGATTCAGGGGACTTCAAAACGTGTATATCCATCAAAATCTCAACATCGACATGAAACCAATACGTTCTCTCTGTAAATTAACATATATACATGGGCGTAACTAGGGGGGTGCCTGCCCCCCCCCCCCCCAGAAAGCTCCTTGCCCCAAGAAAAATTGAGAAAATATGGCTTTCCAGGCCCGCCGGAGGATAGATGGTCCCATGCCCCCCCCCAGCGAGGCAAATTCTCTAGTTACGCCCATGCATATACAGTATAAGAGAAAGTAAGAAGAATAGATTAATTGGATTGTAAACAGTGTAAATGAATGAAAAATTAAAATTTTCTTTTAAACAAGAACTTTTATTAAAAGAAAATTTTGTATAAGTTTATTTTTGTACAAAGTGTCGATATATAAAATTTATTATAAACTATTTTTTATCACTATTGCTGCTATCCTCCGCCTCTGCCTCTGGCTTATTATCCAAACTATTTATCAATTCGGTTGCTTTTCTTGCCTGCTCCTTTAAATAATTCATATCAGGCAGTTTATTTTCTTCATTTGGCACATAATGATGGATTACACATTTCACTTGAACTCTTTCATTATTGTTCATCTAGAAATTAAAAACAAAAAAAAAAAATGAATAATTTAAATAATAGCTAAATAAAATATTATTTATTTACCGTGACTGTTACAAAGAAAAATTTGTGTTCTAAATCAAGATTTGGACCAGAAATTGGTTCCTTTGGTAATTCTATATTTTCAACTGGAACATGTATATTCATTCTTCGGAAAGAAGCTCGAAGATGCCAGGGCTCTATGGTCCATTCATTCTCCGAGCTCATGCAAACACATATTGGGGTGTTTGTCAAGTGTTTAAACATCTAGAACAATTAAAATGAAATTTGGTTTTAAAGACTAAATTAAAGTGTTTATTGATAATGATTTGGGTCTTTGCAAAAAACACTGTATTCAAATATGCGATGCGGAAAGTGAAAAGAGACCTCTTGTCGGATATTTCACAAATTGATTGTAGAGGAACATTTTAAGACTAAAACCACTTAGATATCTCAAAAACTAAAACAGTTACAGCTTTTCAAAGTTATAAAAAAACGGGATTTTGAGCAAAACGCATTTAAACACAATGAAAAAAAACTATTGAAGGTTACTAAATCGATTTTTTTTTTTTTAAACACTCACACTTTTTTTTTCATCCACACTCACACTCGCACACACTTACACACAGTCTTTTCGGCAACTCAGGGCATTTAAGTCTTATGACGATAACCGTTATTTGAATATATATGTATGGGGTCCAGGCAGGGCCGGATCTAGGGGGGGGGGCAGTGGGTGCATGTGCCCCCGGGCGGCAGATTTCAGGGGGGCGGCAATTAAAGAGATTTACTAAAAAAAAGATAAAATGATATGAATTTTGTATAGAAAATTTTAAGGAGGGGGCGGCAAATTAAATGTTGCCCCCCTAAAAAATCTCCTAGTTCCGGCCCTGGGTCCAGGCATCTTATTTAAGCCATTTGGTATCCAAATGACTTGAATAAAATCATCGGACTGCATGGGATCCGAACCCGCGAACCTTTTTTTTTTTATTTAGTCCCTTAGCACTTTCGCCCCAAACAAAGTGTTTACAAAAAAAATACATATAAAGTTTAGATTATGTCCAAAGCAATATACATATCAAAAAAAAAGCAATAATAAACAAAAAAACATTCAGAAACAAAGCATAAAAAGACATAATAAAAAATATATATTTATAAGAGGTAATTCTGTAAACTGAGGGAGTCAGATGGAGATGTTCAAGACCCTTGGTTTAGAAGGCCAGCGCGCTAGCCACTAGACCAAGCCAGGGCACTAAATCGATTATTTTGTAATATTTATCGGATTCACATCGCTAAAATTGCTTAAAAGTGCCGAATATATCTGTATATGAAATATTTTTTTTTTCGTTGATAGTTTGGGCTGGAAGTTGAAATTAATAAGTAGGAGAAGAAAACCAGCGCCTCTTTTTCCACCATACACACTATTTATTTGCAAATATTTCGGGTTGCAGTACGCCACCCATCATCAGTGCAGCGACTATATATACAATGTAAAATATAAAATAAAATAAAATAAAATTATAAAATTATCATACAGAAAATATTCAAAAATGGGCTTACATAGTTTTGGTGGTGGATGTCGTCTATATTTTTGCCTCTGTTTGTATAAATGCTTTGCCATTCTCATAGTGATGTTCTTAAAATAGGCAAATTACCAGCAATGAATGAGACGACTTTTTATTTTAATAACATATATAAAAGAGGAAGGCGGGGAGAGAGGAAGATGCGCATAAGGGTTCTTTATAAATGATGAAAAATGCGCAAAAACTCGATGCTCAATGACAGGCAAGCTGTTTACTTTTATTTAAAAAATGATACAAAATGTAAATTTAGCCCCTCCAAGTCCCTTTGGTGGTTAACCGCCCTTTCGATGTTGAGGTATATGTGGCATTTTTCTAAAAATTCGCGTTTTTTACGGTCTTTTTCTGTTATTAATATTCTAACGTTGTTGAAGTCCCATGTGTGGCCCAAATTGTGAGCATGTTGTGAGAGCGCTGTCACACATCGGTAACTAAAGGGACTGGTGTGACAGCGCTCTCACAACATGCTCACAATTTGGGCCACACATGGGACTTCAACAACGTTAGAATATTAATAACAGAAAAAGACCGTAAAAAACGCGAATTTTTAGAAAAATGCCACATATACCTCAACATCGAAAGGGCGGTTAACCACCAAAGGGACTTGGAGGGGCTAAATTTACATTTTGTATCATTTTTTAAATAAAAGTAAACAGCTTGCCTGTCATTGAGCATCGAGTTTTTGCGCATTTTTCATCATTTATAAAGAACCCTTATGCGCATCTTCCTCTCTCCCCGCCTTCCTCTTTTATATATGTTATTAAAAAAATCTGGTGTGACTGGCGCACAGCACACAACTTTCTCTTACCTTCGGTAATCGAAAGTTGTGTTCTGTGCTTGTCACACCAGATTTTTTGTGTCGACATATATTTAGTTCCCGACAGTAGGGAACATATGAATTCAGATGTAAAATTTATAAGTATGGGAAAATATTTATATTTTGTTACCATGGCAACCATTTCTCCTATCCTTCCCTATGAAATACAAGAGTAAAGTGGTCTTCAGAAGATTTCAATCGCAAAATGAGAATATACATTTTAAAGAGCATCTAAAAAATTATTGATTTTTGAATTTTAAAAAAAATCGTTGGAGCAAATTTTGAGAAAATCGAAAAAAACTGAAAAAGTACATCAGTAAAGTACTAGTACTCTTTGGCCGATTTTGATTAAAAGCTTATTTTTCCGGCCCCGGGGGTGTTTAACTTAAATATAAAATTTCAGCCTCATAGCTCAATTCCTTCATGCTTAAAATTGAACACAGACACACCCACACACACACCCACCCACACACCCCACACACACACACACACACACAGACAGACCATGTCGCGAAAACCACTTTTTCGGATTCAGGGGACCTCAAAACGTGAAGATCCATCAAAATCTCGACATCGAATTTTTGACATGAATCCAATACTTTCTCTCTATATATATATTACATATATACATAGGTAAGAGAAAGTAATAAAAAGTCGTCTCATTCATTGCTGGTAATTTGCCTATTTTAAGAACATCACTATGAGAATGGCAAGCATTTATACAAACAGAGGCAAAAATATAGACGACATCCACCACCAAAACTATGTAAGCCCATTTTTGAATATTTTCTGTATGATAATTTTATAATTTTATTTTATTTTATTTTATATTTTACATTGTATATATAGTCGCTGCACTGATGATGGGTGGCGTACTGCAACCCGAAATATTTGCAAATAAATAGTGTGTATGGTGGAAAAAGAGGCGCTGGTTTCCTTCTCCTACTTATTATTTTTTTTTTTTTTAATTTATTTTTGCCTTAGCAATAGGCTAATATGAAATATTGAAGAATCATATTTAAGCGAAACCCAAAAATCGATATTTTTGACTTACAATTAGACTAAAATGCCCGTAACGATACTTTTACTTTGCCGTCAAGAGGTCCCGCATCACATATAAATTTATAATAAATATAAAATTAAAATATTTTTCACGTAAAAATCTGTTGTTTATTATTAACCCTATCAACAGGGTCGCAGACAAGGGGGGGGGGGGAGGGGCATGGTGCACGGGCCCTTTGCGCTCCAACCTTAAAATTCTAATAAAAAATAATTATCAGTTCTGACCGAAACATAGGCTTGGAGTCCCGTCATTAAAGAAAAAATGAATTAGAGTGAGGTGGATAGTAGATCTTGTAGTAAGGAATAAAGAAAGCGATTGCAGCTACGTTTATTTCGTTTATTAGTCACTTCAATCCGACGTTTCGGTCAGAGATACAACCACCATCCTCAGGACTGAAAATTTCTCAAAAAGTAGAATGACGCAATTGTGTAAAATTATTTCTTGCTATTAACTAAGGACCAAAGGTTAACTCGCATAGCCTTTGGTCCTTATTAAGTGGCAAGAAATAATTTTTCAAAATTGAGGCAATTCGACTTTTTGGGCAATTTTGTTGACACGCTTCAGCCCTGAGGATGGTCGTATATCTGACCGAAAAGTCGGCTTGAAGTGACTAATAAACGAAATAAACATAGCTACATTCGCTCTTTCTTTATTCCTTACTACTAGAAAATATGAATATAGAGTACCAAGTCTTAGAGATGAGCGAGAAAAGGGGTATGGAAAGGAATTATTGCTTAATTGCTTTGGTCTTTTCTTCTTTCCCTGATACCATTGTTATATATGTTGTGTAAACTTAAAATTATATTGAATTAGAAAAACCTTCATTGCATAAGATGAACTAAATTCTTTATCTGCATCTTCAAAAGAATGTTTCTCAATATTTTCAGGTGTCGCATATAATGCCAATTTCGGTAAAATAAACATGTTATATGCTGTCAATGGATCAACTGAAATTATTTGTCCTTTGATTCCATAATCTGAAATGAAAAAAAAAAAAAAAATGAAAATTAATAGATTATTTTAAAAAACTATTAACTGATAAATGTTGAAGAACTGTGGCTGTAGTGGTGGAGTCAGAAAAATAGCAGCCAAATTTGCTTTTATTTAAATTCTCGGCTGGCGTTTCGACCTGAGGTCTAGGCCATCTTCAGAGCCGGCTGACAATAATCCAAATATGTGGATATTTGTAAAAACAGCGACAACATTCAGCAGGTCCTCTCACAGCAAAACGTAAAGAATTTCTTTACAATGAGAATTCTAAACTTCATCTCATTGGAATTTTAAGAAATTATTTAAGTAAATGTAGGTAGGTTTTTTAAAAAATTTTTCCCTCCAATGAAAAAAAAAAGAAGAAAATGAAGAACCAAGACATGAACCCAAGAATACCATTTCAGAGTGGGCCTAGAGATTAGAGCAGGAACTGAACCTTTTTTAGCGGACTGTAGACTGGAAATGGGAACCAAAAAACATAGTTTGATGCAGTGGGGAAAAAAATAATGTGCTACTACTACCACTTTACGTAAATTTCTTTACGTTTTGCTGTGAGCAGACTACATGCTGAATGTTGTCGCTGTTTTTACAAATATCCACACAATTGGATTATTGTCAGCCGGCTCTGAAGATGGTCTAGACCTCGGACCGAAACGTCAGCAGTGAGGACGAGAATTTAAATAAAAGAATATTTGGCTGCAAACGTCTTGTTATCTTTCTGACATAATTGATAATCAGAATATAGATTTTTTTTTAACAATTTTGAAGGACTGAAGATGAGTAAATAAAACCCCGAAACCCCAAAATGGAAGGGGGGGTTTTGTTTTTTGGCTGCACCTGCTCCCTCTCCTGTCTATAGAAAAACAGCCACTGACTTCATTGATTAATGAATTTGTTTTAATCAAATAGTTTTTATACTTTTGTTACTTTTATAAAATTTTAAACAGGTTATTTGATATTACCTTCAACATTTGCTTGTAAAATTAATTCTGTAAGTTTTTGCTCTGTTGGAGGCTCTAGATCATAAATAAAATATCTCTGTCGCAATAATTTTGGAGGTTGTCCATTTTTACCCAAAGGAGGCTCATTTCTTCTTTTTAAAACAAATGTATTCTGAAATTATAAATTTAATTAATTTAACCCATAGTAAGAAACTTAGGTTAAAGTTTGGCAATAAATACTCTGGTTTGTTGATAGTTGTTATTAAATGTCGCTTGACAAAGCACTGTTTTAAAAAAATTAAAAGATTGAGACTGACGAGAAAATGGAAAATATTTCATTGTTATATTTATATATTTATTGTTGAATTAAATAATTATTGTAATTTTTATTTTTGTCAAACTTAACTGAAGTTAGCTACATAATTTGGTGAAATGTTCCATAGATGACAGCACCATTCACCCCATTTAGCAGCTATCTTCACAACAGCATCACATCAATCATGTATGGAATACAATTTTAAATTGTCAAAAAAAAAAACTCATTTTTTTTATATTAAAAAATCAATTTTTAAAAGGAAAAAGACTTAAAAAGATTATTTTTATTGGACATATCTAAACAAGAAATAATGACTGATCAAGAAATTGATATTTATAGAGATAGTCTTGTGAGATATTTAGGTAAGCAAAAAAATCGAAATCAAATCACTTGGAATGCTTGGAATAACAAAAACTTTTATTAAAATAAATTAATTATTTTCTAGGATATTCCAATGAAGTTGGTGAATCATTTCGCCCCATTATTCATGTCAATTGGGTTCGTTTGAGTTATGGCATAGCAGGTTGTTATGTTCTTGCTGATACTTTGGATAAAGCCAACCGAATGGCTAGAGTAAGTTTTAATCTCTTATCTTATAGTATAAAAGTGTTTAAATAATCGATAAAACATTCTTTTGATATTAGCAATAAATAAAATAATGACCTTGATAATGACATCAAATTTTATTTATATAACATTTATTTGTGTTCGGGGGGTTCCGCTTCACATGTTTACATTTTTACTTTCTCTTACTTCTATATATGTTAATATATAGAGACAGAAAGGATTCGGATTCATGTCAAAAATTCGATGTCAAGATTTTGACGGATATACACGTTTTGAGGTCCCCTGAATCCAAAAAAGTGGTTTTATTCAACATGGTCTGTCTGTCTGTGTGTATGTCTGTGAACAAAATATCTCAAGAACGAAAAGATCTAGGAAATTGAAATTTTATATTCAAGTTAGACACGCCCCCGGGTTTGGCGTAGTAGGTAGCGCGCCTACCTCCTATACCAAACGTCGCGGGTTCGGACCCAGGCAGTCCGATGATTTTATTTAAGCCATTTGGATACCAGATGGCTTAAATAGAAATGCCTGACCCCACAATAGATATATTCTCTACAACGGTTATCGTCAGTCTTATATGGCCTAAGATGCCGAAAAGACTGTATGAATGTGTGAATGTGAGTGTGAATGAGAAAAAAGTGTGAATGTTTTTTAATTTAAAAAAAAAAAAAAAAAAAGTTAGACACCCCGCTAGGCCGTGAAAATAAGCTTTTGGGCAAAATCGACCAAAGAGTACTAGTACTTTACCGATGCACTTTTTTTTTTTGATTTTCTCAAAATTCGCTCCAACGATTTTGATTAAAATTCAAAAATCAATTATTTTTTAGATTCTCTTTAAAATGTATATTCTCATTTTGCCATTGAAATCTTCTGAAGACCACTTTACTCTTGTACTCCATAGGAAGGATAGGAGAAATGGTTGCCATGGTAACAAAATATAAATATTTTCCCATACTTTAAATTTAGCATCTTTAAAATCGAATGTTCCGTACTGTCGGAAACTAAATATGTGACGACACAAAAAATCTGGTGGGGCAAGCCCAGCACACAACTTTTGATTACCTAAGGTAAGAGAATATTGTGTGATGGGCGACCAGTCACACCAGATTTTATTATTTATTCTCAAATCAATTATCAAATAATAAAATCAAAAGGGTCAATTAAAATAAGTATATTGGATGCTGCTGGACCGGTGATTTTAACTCTAACATCACAAATTGAACATTTAAAAATAGAATTATTTTTTGTTAATATTAATAATAAAACAAATAATTAAATATATTGATAATTCATATATATTTATTTATATAAATATTTTAACTTTTTCCAGAGAGAATTTCCAACTCCAGAAATTAAGCAGAAATCTGTAATTATTGCTGCAGGAGATTCTTTTGTTTGGCAAACATTGGCTTCTATTGCCATCCCAGGATTTACTATTAATAGGTAAAAACTATTTTATTAAAGGTGCACATAAATATTATTAAATTCAACCGTTTTTCTTCCATCCACATTATAATTAGTACCGTAGACCTTGCTTAACGAGCACCTCTCATAACGAGTAATTAGCATAACAAGCAAAACAAATTGTAAAACAATGACTCCCTTAACAAGCAAAACAAATTGTAAAACAATGACTCGCTTAACGAGCAGTTTCGCATGAGTACAAAACAAGGACTTCATCAAAATAAAGGTCTGTTCAAATTATTTTATAAATTGGATTTTATATTTAACGCAGTGTAGCTTGTGATTGCGCATTTCAAAATAAAATTTTAATAGAAAATGGATTCTAGAGAGGCTCTTATTTTGAGTTTTTTCTATGGCGTTACTCCTTAAAAATATAGAAAAAAATAGAGGCTCAAGAACTTTAATTCAGATTTTACAAAAATCCATTGATATGCTTTAATATCAATTAATCATTAGAACCAATTTCATTCTACTCAGATTAGACGGAGGGTGTGGTATTTGCTTACTTTAGATAAGTGGGGGGTGGAAGTAATAAGTGGATTACGTAAACTAGTGAGTCAATTCTCTTAGGTTATTAATCGGAATTGATTGAATTTCAATCCAAAGGTTGAAGCGGAGGTTCAAATTCCGCCTTATCTAACTCAATTAGCTATGTGGTAACTAATCCTTTACATTAATTGACTACTTAATTAAAGAAACAAACAATTTTGATAATTAAGAGCTGATGGCTATGATGAAAGTGTTGAGAGGCAGCCAAAAAGGAAATACTCTGAATGCTTTACAATTTCCTGGAGAAGTTTCGGGGCATTTATTTATGCTCCATCCTCAGTCCTTTTGTGTCGACATATATTTAGTTTCCACCGACATCATGTCTATTTATTTTGGCTGTTGGCCAGAAGCCATCCCGCCATCCACTTTAACCGTATATACAAATACCGACAAGAAAAAATACATGCTTACAAAAAAACTTCCTACATGAAAAAACATTATAAATATACGGTACATGTATTAGAATTCAAGAGGTAAAATTTATAATCATGGGAGGGGGCTCGCTGGTGTAGTGAGCTAGTGTCGGCTTCTACAAAGAAAGATCCCTGTTCAAACCCTGGGCTTGCGGGGTTTTTCATTGAATAAAAATATTTATTTAATGTAAACAAATCCTCAAGCTGGCAGTGGATTGGAATATTGGATCTCTCCGCAATAGCCCCCTGGACCAGATGGCTTAAATAAAAATGCCTGGACCCTAATATATATAAATTCATAAATAACGGTTATCGTAAATGTCTTATATGGCCTGAGCTGCCGAAAAGACAGTGTGAATGTGTGTGTGAGTGTGTGTGTGAATGAGAAAAAAAGTGTGAATGTTTAAAAAAAAAAAAAAAAAAAATAGCCCCCTGGGCCCTATTTCATAAAGCTGACAATGACAGGTGACAGGTGATCAATTTGTCGAATACCTGTTTCATAAAAATCCGCTCTTGACTTAATTGTCACGTAAAAAAATGACATTTTTGTAAAATTGTCATGACAATTTGTCACTTTTTGGTTTCATAAAATTTCTAGACTGATTGGTGAATTTTGACAATTTGTCACGAATAATTTGTCACTTTTTGTTTTTGAAACGAGAATTGTAGGGACAATTTTTTTTTGGTTGACAATTGTAAAAAAATTCTGACAGGCATTAAAAGCTGTGTCGTATAGGCCTAACCTAGAATATATTCACATTTATTTACATCGAATTGATTAAAAGGAAATAATATTAAAGTTATATCATATAATCCTTATTTAAAAAAATAATCTAATTTGCAATAATGCTTTGTTTATTTGGTAATATAATATTTAATTTATTTAATATTTAATTAAAATATTTAAATAAATGAAAATAAGCCTGAATTAAATATGATGTCGATTATTTTTTTTCTATGAAAGGTAACTTTTTCGTTTTTTTCTCTCTCCATTCTTTTTGTTAGCCAAAAATAGAGGTAGCAAAGACAATTTGATTCAGATTTATATAAAAATAACGAAAATATAGAAGAAATATGAAGGTGTCTAACCTATATATATTTTATTTATTCAAAAACTAGGCCTTTATTTAAAACAAATATTAAAGCAACTTAAGGAACTTAAAGAATTCTCGGTTCGAATATAATTTAAAACAACTTGCAGTGGTCCCGAATTTGCTGGGTACTGATCGGTTAAGATTCAGCCTGTTTAAAAAAAAAAAAAAATTTTAAACAACTAGAGAACTTTCTCGGCTTCGGCTCGGTTAGTTTCGGTCCAATTGGACATTAGTTAAAAAATAAAAATGAGCAGCCAAGGGCTGGATAGAAGGAAGTAAACAAGTGACAAATTTGTATTAACTGACAATTTTTTTATGAAACGTGTTGACAATCGTTGTAATTGAACTGCTTTTTAGCAGTTGACAATAAAATAATTATCATAGTGTAAGCTTGACAATTTTTGACAATTGTCGCATTGTCAGTCTTTATGAAATAGGGCCCAGGCAACTCTACAAGGAGAGGGAGTTGCTATGACATCCCCCTCTTGTGAAAGGGACGTAAAGAAGGTTCCCTCTAAGTAATGCATTCTTCGAAAGGAGCAGACGGTGCTGAGGAAGACCCTCCTCAACTAGGACATCCTCCATAGCATAGAAGAGGTTGAATGAACAAGTGGTAATCGGATAGCGCCATGTTCGGGCTGTATGACAGGTGATGGAATTGCTTCCAATGAATCTGCCGAATAAGAGATTGAGTGACACCAGCACTATGGGGCCGAGCATTGTCAATACGAGCAACACAATTCCTTCAGGCCATACTTTGCGCCGTCTGACTACAACTTCCTCCTGAAGCGTGAGCTAAGTGGCAAGCGCTTTGGATCTAACGATGAGACAAAAAATGCTCCGGAATCCTGGCTGGAATTTCTTTGCAGATGATTTACAAAAACTGGTCATCCGCTCCTACAAGTGTTTGAACAATGGCGGAATATTGGAAAATAGTTTAAGACATGTATTTTCATGTAAAAATAAATTTGGCTTTTTGTTTCCAAAACGGTACTTAATTTCCGGATATCCCTCGTATATTTTTGTAGAAAATACTGTGGGCGGACCATAAATGCTCTCCAAGAAATTATAAAGTATTCAGAGTATTTTCTTTTTGGCTGCCTCTTCCCTTCCTCTCAAGACAATTTTTAAATTAAAAAAATTACTTTTTTTTTTTAGGATATGCGCCTTGACATATTTCATGCTGAAAAAATTTGCCAAGAAACAACTTCCAAAAACAACTCGTAAATGGATGACAGTTGCTGTTGGCCTGAGTTCCATTCCATTCATCATTCGTCCAATTGATGAATTTGTAACATATGCAATGGATGAAACTATACGAAAGAGTTATAGCCAATTTAAATAAAAGCTAAGTAGTTTCATATATACTAGAGAAGTTAGAAGTTTTTTGAGAGGAGGCTAGAGAGAAAAAGAATTTATTTATTTCTTGGAAAAATTCTCTTAGAATTAATAATAATAGGCATTAATATTTGATTTCTTGTTGCCAAACCAATACAAAAACAAACACAATTATTATTTCTTCTTCTAATCTTTTAAATACAAAATATATTTGGACCCTGTTATGCATTAGTGTGTCAAGCGCCAAAAATATTAAAAATTGAGTTAAGCACGGAATATTGTTTCAAATGCTATAATTAATAGTATTTTTTATGAAATATGTCCTAAAAAAATTTATATTTAATGTTACTGGCACAATTGACAAAAAAAAATTATATATAATCCAATGAAAACAAAAAACTTTAATGTTGATTTTCTCAAAACTCGGTATTTGGCGCTTGACACACTAATGCGTAACAGGGTGCATTTATTTGTTTAGTTTGGTGATAGTAGAGAAGAAAATTTTATTTTATTACAAGAAAGCAATAATCTTCTCTTTTCTCAAAGAAAGCAATAATAATAGCATTAATAGGATCAAACAAAAACATAAATATCCAAAATTTTGCTTATCTTGTTTTAATTCCTTTTATATTTGAAGTAAAAAAAAAAAAAAAAATTATATTAACTGCTCCAAATCTGCAGGTCACATCGTTATATAAAGTATTTACCAGAGGGGCATTATATTCTAGGATGAAAACACATTTTTATTAATCTTCAATATATATTCACCTCTATACATTTATTGCAAGTCTTTCAACATTTCGATTCCTTTTTTGTAAAACGATTCCTGTAAGTCCCCAAAATAC
The DNA here is from genome assembly GCA_023213315.1 of Euborellia annulipes. Taxonomy (NCBI): domain Eukaryota; kingdom Metazoa; phylum Arthropoda; class Insecta; order Dermaptera; family Anisolabididae; genus Euborellia; species Euborellia annulipes. Next base: position 72,384 of record JAKCPI010019491.1, read on the forward strand.
GCCTCAGATTTCCGTAAGACCTCTTAATTTAATTAAAATCTTTTTTTTCCTGGAGCCATCTTGTGGGATTTGAGAACAGGTACAGTACTATTCGTTGGTGGTCAAGTTTGGGGAATATGGTGGATGAGAAAGCAATTCAAAGCGTAATTCATGATTTTTGTCTATCTATGAATAGGAGCATTGTCTTGCAACGCGGCACTCATTTTGCAGTAAACTCTCTCATATCCAAGTATCTTCTTCTTCTATCCTCGCCCTTATTATTTCCGCGGTGATCATACCTAAGGATGATCATGCAAAATTAAAACTACCGACCCAGTTGACATGCCTTTGGCATCAGGTAGCACACTTTGTTTTGCTTTCGGGTCGTCGATCAAATAAAAAACATTAATTTTTTCAATTATTTCTTCAGTCTTTTGAACTTGCTGGATATTCAGCATAAATTGTGCTCGTAAATCTCCAATCCATTTCTCAAAATTTGTTTCTGAGAAATCAGGAATCATTGAATTCTGACCCACTTCCTTCCCCCAATTGATGTTTTCGCGAACGACGACTGCTTGAACTGAAGAAAATTCAGCGATTCTCTCTTCCTCCTCGCTATCGGGGACAGGCAGTGTATTCGCAATGGAAGGGAGGCTACTTCTCAAGTTCTCATTATCGGATAATAATAATAATAATAATAGATAATTAAAAATATTGTAACACATATAAAAGTCTTTTGTTGAACATGAATTATAAATTTTGTAGGTCTTGATAATGAAATACGACGATTTTGAAAGTGAAAAAATTGCAATCCACTTGACCTGAAAGGAGAGATAATAAAAAAAAAATTAAAATTGAGAAATCGTTTTAATTTACAAACAACCCACCAAAAACCAGGGACGACGAGTAAAACTGAAGGCTTGAATAATTAAGAATGTCTCGTCTACAAAATACAATATGATTAAATTTATTTTAATAAATACTTAATTCGTATTTCAACACTTAACGTGTCATCATCAGAAGGTTTTACATGCCAAGCCAAATTACATTTTTTCTTGTGCCTTATTCAGTCAGCCAATACTCCGGCTCCATATCAAATTCTTTAAGCGGTCCCACCGTTTGATGTTGATCCTGTTCTCTTGTTGTTGCTCTGATTCCCTCATTATCCTTGTCGCCAATATTATTAGGTTCAATAAAAACAGGAAATGTACAGTGAGGGACAATATTAAGTCCCACCCATACGTTTTCATCTTGTGATTATTTCATTGTTTTTAAAAAAAATATTATATATTTTTTCATGGATCATAGTTCAAACCTAGAAAATTTCCAATAAAGATTTTCATTTTCTTTTATAAAAACAATGAAATAATCACAAGTAGAAAACGCATGGGTGGGACTTAATATTGTCCCCTCACTGTACGAGAAGAGTTTTATTTTAATTTAACGATAATTACAAACAAATATAGTACTGGTACAAGAAATACATTTACAATGAATATTTCCCAATACCTCACTCGGAAAATATCGAGGGTCAGGACCAAATTTTTCCGCGAGAACTTTAGAATACTAAAATTGAATTAGAACTCTTTTCATTTTGTTTTTTTTCTTTAATCATCATTTTCATAAAATAAAACGCATTTAAAAAAAACGCAATAAAAAAACAAATTATTATTTATTTAAAAATAGGTGAAAAAAAAAATCGAATTATTATCATTTTTTTGTTATGATTGGATTAACACGAGATTATTAGATATATTAGTTTATAATCCGTCTGATTTTGTTATGTATTGATTTAAGATATATATATAAAAAAAAAAAAAATCAAGTGTTTGTTTAATGAAAAGCCTTTGAACGCTAACAAACTCAGGAAATAATAAATATATATTAATAACAATAAAAGTGGTTCAAATATCTTAGTATAGACGGGTCCGTTTTATTTTTTTATATTATCAGTTCTACGAGAATACGCAATCTCAATGAATAACAAATCGAGATTTTTGTATACCTTTGAGGCTTGGTCATATATATACTGACGAGCATACGACGATTTTATATATTATACATAATTTTGTATCTGCATCTCGATGTTGTATTCATTGATATTGCTTGTAAGTCCTAATTTTTTATATTGTTGTATTATAATTTTTATTTATGACGTTATTTAATTAAAGCCGAAACGTTTGTTGACTAACATAGTCTCTTTTTATTTAGTTTATTCGTCACCAAAGGTCGTGAGTCACATGATCCCCATCAAATCGCGGCCAGCTAGTCGGTTGTCTTGTCACTATCATAGCATGGATGCATGCCCAAGTGCAAATGCAAAATTCGCCAGAAACAAATCTTGCAAACAAAACGTTGTTGCTACCTTTGCTTGAACGCCGCGGATTTTTTTGTCGTACAGGCGTCACTCTATCGTGCTCAATAAACTCATGTTCAACCTTTATAATTAACTATAGCCCTAGGGCTCAGAAACAAAGGGGACCAGATGACAGAATTAGACTATATATCTATGGTGGTGTGAGATACATTTAAACTTTCTGCAATCTCACGAACAGTTATATGGCGATCCTCTTCAATTAAGGCTTTCATTTGGTCATCATCAACTTCAGTTGGTCGACCTGAGCGTTGGTCATCTTGAAGGGAAAAATTTCCAGAACGGAATTTCTTAAACCAATTCTGACAGGTGCTTTCTGTTATGCAATCAACACAATCAACACCATAAACTTCACATATCTCTTTGAGAGCGTCAGCAGCTTTCTTTCCTTTACGGAAATAAAAAAGCAAAATATGCCGAAAATGTTCGTTTTTGCACTCCATGTTAAATTAACACTAAAATAATATCTATAAACGAAATTAAACACAAATTGCTTCTAAAGAATTCTAATTGTATATTAAATCAAATTTCAAAAAGAAAAATATCATATTGCAGACAGAAATCTTTTAAAACAAGCACAACTCTACCTAGGTGAGAAAACCGAAATTACTTTCTTGCCAACCCAATATATACAGTGCGACAATTATTGAACTATATGAAATCAAACGCAAATTATTCAAAAATTATTGAGTGGTTTGAAAATCAACAAAGGCAAGATAAAAGTAATGAGGGCAGGGGAGCAGAAAGAAATATGTGTAGCAGTGGACGGCGAGAGGATAGAACAAATATAATATAAATATTTAGGTACAGAAGTAACGCAAGGTTGGAAAAGCGAAAGAGAGATCAAGATAAGGATGAATCCCAATGGCAAAGGAGGCATTTAATAGAAAGAAGAGGATTTTGACCAGTAAAATGGATTTAGGTTTGAGAATAAGATTGGTCAAGTGTATCGTTTGGAGTGTGCTTATGTATGGCTGTGAGGCGTGGATATTGTTGAAGAGAGATAAGGAAAGGATTGAGGCTTTTGAAGTTATTTGGAGAAGGATGTTGAATATCAAGTGGTCGGACAAGGTGAGGAATGAAGAGGTGTTAAGGAGGGTAGGAGAGGAAAGAAATATACTTAAAAACATTATTCTGAGGAAAAGGAAATGGATTGGCCATATACTTAGAAGGAATTGCCTAATGAAAGATGTACTGGAAGGAATGGTAGAAGGACAGTGTAAGAAAGGAAAAAAATTATCGACGAATTGAAGGAGTAAGGATGGATACGAAGGGATGAATGGAGAAGGAAAGCAATCGCCACTAAAGGATCTCAGCGGGGAAAAAAAAAAAAAAAAACTTATGACGATGATGATGATTGAGTGCACAAACTTTATTCAACATCGTAACCGTGTGGCACTACGGAGACTATCGGAGTTCCATGTTCGATATGGCTATGATGCTTCTCCAGGACATCAAACGCTTTCTTGCTGGGGTCGAGTTCCATCCTGCATGGACCACATTATATCGAAATCAGGGGCACTTTGTATATCATTTTCCAAAACCCTTCACGTATTGTTTGAACGAATATCGCACCGATTATTCCGTGACTGGACATTGCACACCACACAGTCACCCGTTGAGGGCGTGCGGATTCTTAGCGCCAATTTTACACTTATTGACGAGTCCATCCAAATGAAAGTGAACTTCGTCGCTAAACTAAACCATATTCTTCAATTTTCATGCGCATACCATAATGCCCTACTACCAATCAACTTCATCACGCAAACCCTTCAGAAGTTATGACCATTTTATTTCATATAGTTCAATAATGACACCCTGTATATATACTTTTAGGCCTACACTTTTCACAAGTCTCCTATTATTTTTCTTTGGTTTAAACTTGCTCCATAGTAGGCTACTGTGTGAAAAGCTTATCTTCTCTATTATTAGGGATTATAATAATAATCTTCGTCCTTTCTCAGTTATTTCAAAATAATTAAATTGCTGGATGAAAAAAAAAAACATTATCCAATTCTCAATCACGAAGTTTGTAATTCGGTCAAAATTCAGTTGATCTTGAAGCTTCTTATAAACAATTTCATTTTTTTTTTTTATTTCTCCGTACTGTACTGAGATTTTTGAACCACTCTGTATAAGTGTTCATATTTTCTAAATAATAATGAAAAAGCAAACTTTATTTATATGATATCTAAATGCTAACGATGCGCAGCTAAACTTTGATATTCGTTGTTAATCTAAAATATATTTAATTTCCTAAAAAAAAAAAAATGTATATATTTAAAGAATCTTTATTTTATAATGTATTTTATATTATAATATATTTACAATATTTTTTATTGTTGAAATTGAATAAATAAATAGTTGATTATTAAAAAAAAAAAAAATAATATATATATATATTTTAATTGTTTCACCCACCCTCTCCAATTATTATAGAAAAAAATTTTTTTATATGATAACTTGAACTTGAAAATGATTAAAAGTCCTGATTAGATATGATTGATAAATAAATTAATTTTTTTTTTATTGTTATCAAAATAAAAAAATCTTATTTAAATATAAAATAAGTTCATTGAAATTGGGTGTGGCATCTACGTAAAGGGGAGGGGGAGGGGGGGGGGATTATCTTCATTATTACACATGTTAGGGAAAATATTTATCTGTTTTTAATAGACAAAAAATTTTAAGGACAAGACAGGGGGGAGGGCATTGGCCCCCCCTCTGGCTACGCCTATGTTATTAGTATTGAATTAATATTTATTAACGGAAATAGGCGAAAAATATACCTTTATAATTTCAATTTTATATATTACTTATTAAAGTTTTAGTTTTAAAGGCCACAATCAAATCAAAAAGAAAAATATTTCTCTTGATAATGTGCTGGCTTACTGTCTTTACCAAGGAAGAGGTCGTCGGCTGGACGCCCGAAAAGGTCAAGTTTATGGGGGTTGGTATACATGATTGCATGGAAATAGTGACTGATTTAATTATATTTATTTTCTAACAATGCATTTTTTTTTTTGTACAATGCATGTATAATTTAATTTAATAAATAATTTAATAATTAATTGGTTTGTCCTCTTTTTTTTTTTAAACATAAATAGAACATAGATCTTTCTGCCTTTCTTAATTTAATATATAATAATGTGTTCATTTCCGCTCTCTGCCGGCTGCGGCTCCTCTCTTTTAAAAACCCCCTTTTATATATATATCCTTAAAAGATGGGAAAAAGAGACAAGTTATAGTTAGTCAATTAGCTTTTCAGTGCCAAAAAATATTTTTTTTGTTAATCTTTGAAAAACTGCTATCGGATATAAAATACAAAAAGATAAATTTTTTTTCTTTGATCGTAATCCATCGCAAATCAAATCTCTCGGAGCTCTCGTAGACTTTTTACGTAAAATTGACTCTAATTGTTGATAAAATATTTAATTAAGAATACATTTAAAAAAAAGATTCTTTTTTATAAGGAGAAAATTTTATAGAATTTATTCTTCCCTTTTTTTTTTTTTTTTGCAAAAAATAAAAGATTATCATTTGAATCTATCTTCATTTATAGATAATCTTGACATAATCGAGTATGTCTGTTATTATTGTCTCTCTCTTTTTTTTATTCTAATCCTCTTATCATCACATCTATATATATATGGGAGGAAATGATCATTTTTTGAGTAAATTTGTTCAGAATGTCTCCCTCATTTTTTTTATTAGTTCTTTCCATCTTTTTATTTATTTCACTCAACCATGTAAGAGGAGCGATCACTGAAGAAGAAATTGAACGCGATTTAGATACGGTATTTATTAATTTAAGTACAACATCAAGCAAGTTGCTAATTTTTTTTTGTAATTTTCAGGAAGGTTTAATCAAAAGACATGGGTACAAAGTGGAAACACATAAAGTGATCACCCATGATTGTTATATTCTCACTATATTTCGAATTCCTGGGGAGAAAGGAGCTCAGCCTGCGCTTTTACAGCATGGCATACTCTCAAGTTCTGCTGATTGGGTCGTTATGCGTCCGGGACACTCTCTCGGTATTTTAATTTTATATATTGTATATTTTTATCACCAAACCAAATGAACCATTTGTTTCTACAAAACTATTCTATATAACCCTTTTACATCGATCCTTGGATACGTCTTTGTGTGCGCCCTTTGCGAAAGCCGTCTGAGAATGTCGGTCCCTCGTACAGTGAGCACCACAATTAAGTCCCCACCTGTTATCTAGAGCCTTAAGTATATGGTATATAGTGAAATAACTTTAAATGTTAGAAAAGGTAAAATAAAATCATCTGTACCAGATTTTATTTTACCTTTTCTGACATTAAAGTTATTCCACTATATACCATTAACTGTACCATATACTTAAGCTCTAGATAACAGGTGGGAACTTAACTGTGCAAAAACGCTCCTCACGATATAGTCAGAATTGAAATCACTGTTCAGAAGAAAACATGTCATCATTATCCGAGTTTTCTATGGAATCAGAATTCGTATTTGATGATGCTCTTTTCCTCGAACGATACTCAGGTTGGAAGGTGAGATTTAAATAATTTATTATCAGAGGTTTTTTTTATTATTATTTGTAGGTTTACGATGATAGTAGTGGCCTATCTTAAATCATTTAGGCTCATGGAGCCTTCTTCAGAACCTCTCGCATTTTTCTTGATATACACCTTTCTTTTCTTATACACATACAGTTTTGTATTATCAAGAAAAATTTCGAGAGGTTCTGAAGAAGGGTCCATGAGCCGAAACGATTTAAGATACCATCATCGTAAACCTGAAAATAATAAAAAAAAATCCTCTGGTAATAAATTAAAACCCCTCACCTTCCACCCTGAATATCTTCCTAGTAAAAGAGCATCATCAAATACGAATTCTGATAATCTCCGTGATGCAAGTTTAGTGACTTATCGGAGTGACAGCATCGACCCAAATAAGTCAGAAAAGGCAAATTTAAATTAGTCCGATTTTGTGAATCCTCTATTTCGGGCTCACCAATACAACGTATCCTTCAGAGCAGTCGATAATTTTGGGTGATGGATATTTATATATACGTCAATTTCAGTCTTGCTTTCTCCTCATGACCTCCCGCGGTTGTAACGTGCTCCTATTTTTCGCAAAATCTGTAATCTTCAAATCTAATCTCAACAAGCTGTTAGATCTTCCAGTAGAATCTCTTGCCCAAATTCTTAGTTTTTCCCTTATTCTTTCTGGTTGCATTTGACAAGTCCTTGTGCATTGATTCAAAAAAGGAAAATGCCCTCAGGCTTGGCGTAGTAGCTAGCGAGCTGGCCTTCAAGGATCGCGGGTTCGGATCCGAGGATTTTATTTAAGCCATTTGGATAACAAATAAGAATACCTGGACCCCCAATAAATATATATTAATACAAATAACGGTTATCGTCAAAGTCTTAAATGGCCTAAGTTGCCGAAAAGACTCTGTGAATGCGGGAAAAAGTGTGAGCGTTTAAAAAAAATAGAAAATAGTGCAAGCAATCTCGAAAATATAAGAGATCTCGATCTGCAGCAAAGTTTTATATCGTATACCCATCACCAGAATTATCGAGTGCAATGGTAAAGGGCAGCAGTGGATAAAAACAGCGCTAATTATTTCTCTCTGGTTTCTTATGATCCTCAGCATAGGTTATTATTAATTTTATTTAATATTTTTCAGCGTATCTTCTTTCTGACGCTGGATATGATGTCTGGTTGGGAAACAATCGAGGCAACACTTATTCTAAAAATCATACCAAACTTGATGTGGATTCAGATGAATTTTGGGATTTCTCGTAAGTTTTATTTTAATTAGGCTATATATAAATGAATGAATTTTATTAGGGCCTAGTGCTCCAAGAAAAGAATACAAAAATATTTTCCATATCTCAGATCAAATTAACTTCGTACATATAATTAAGCTTAATAGGAAAAAAAAGTCATTTTCAGATCTATTCTCTAAAAACACACGTTAAAATTTAACATCAACAAATGGGTGTTAAAAAGTAAAGTAATAACATCAGCGTTAAAAAATGTTATTCTCTAAACCAAGTTTTAACAGCGTCGTTAACATGTTATTTTTTAGCACCAGATGTTACCGATTAATATGAAGATAGCTATGTTTTCTGCTTTTTAGACCCCTCGATAACCGCGCATGCGCATTACTAACTTTGCGATTTGTTATTTTCAATCTAGTACGCCTATCTGACACACTAGAGTTTAAAAAAATGTTATTCTTTGAACAAAACTGTTTTAACAGCGACATTAACATGTTGCTTTTATTTCAAAGCTGTCAAAATCATAACCTTACTTTTTAGGTTAAATACGCCATTTTTATGCATTAAATACGGCTTTAAAATATTAAAGACACCCCTAGACATTACATTAATTTTTAACACTATTGACTATATTTTAACGCTTTTGCTTTAAAGTTTTTCTTATAGAGAGGCAAGGAAGTGTTAAAATGAATTAACGCTGTTTATAGATGTTAAAAGTTAAAAAAAAGTTTTTGTTTAGAGAATAGTGTTATTTTTAAGATTAATGTTAACTGGCCAAAATATGTTCTCAAAAGGCCCAGGACTGGGCTAAAAATTAATCAATTTTTAATTTTAAGGATAGGTGTATGTTGGATCAGATAGTTTTGTTTCGCTTGAAATCGAATCAGTGTCAAATGTTTGTTACTATTTAGATGTTGGTTTGTTTCAGATGGCATGAAATGGGAAAATTTGATCTGCCAGCAATGATCGATTATATATTACAAGTGAGTGAACACAAACAAATATTTTATGTAGGCCATTCCCAAGGAACCACCCAATTCTTTGTCATGGGTTCAGTTCAACCTCAATACAACGAAAAGATCAAATTGGCCGTGGCTCTGGCGCCTGTTGCGTTTATGGGGCACGTCAAGAGTCCTGTGGTTATTATTATGTCGGGATTACAAACGGCACTTGAGGTAAAATCTCTCTGACAACGTTATTCGAAATAATTTCTCAATTTCATTATTATCATTTTTTCTAGATAATTTTAAATCTGTTAGGCATTAGAGAATTTCTTCCTCAAAGTGAATTCCTTGATCTTGTTGGAAAAATTCTTTGCTACGATGAAGCGCCAACGCAATTCCTGTGCACGAATGTTTTGTTCTTATTGGGGGGCTACAACTCAAAAGAACTGAATACGGTAAAAAGAAAAAAAAAACAAATTAAATTTAAAAAATGTTTTTAAATAAAATTGTTCTAATTTCATAGACGATGTTAACATCGATCTTGGGACATGTTCCTGCCGGCTCTTCGGTCAAACAATTGCTCCATTTTGGACAAAACCATAAACACGGTAATAGAGAAAAATAATTAAATAAATAAATATTAATATTTCTAAAAAAAAAATCAATTCTATTGTTTTAGGAAGTCATTTTAGAATGTACGATTATGGTTTGATCGAGAATTCTAGAATTTATGGCCAATTGACGCCTCCTGATTATGATTTAAAACAAATTACAGCCCCGATGGCTTTCTTTAAAAGCCAAAATGATTGGCTCGCTGATCCCGATGTAAATATACAATTTATTTATTATTTATATGAATAATTTAAGAGATAGGCCTTAGTATGTAGTTGAGAATTAATTTAATTTTTTTCGAGAACTGAAAATTACCCGGATTGGAGGAAAATACACTGTGTGTCAAAAATAATGTAACATTTTCTAATCTATCTTAATGATAGTGTAATTTATTAAAAATTTAATATGAAATATCTTATACATTTCTAAATAAATTTAACACAAATCCAAATCATTTTAATCAATTTAATACAATTTAAATAAATAAAATAAAGAAAAATAAGTCGATTTTCAATTTCAGGAACAAATCAACATAATCTCAAAATGTTTTGTTTGATATTAATTCAAAATTTTGTTTCTATAAAGCCGGGTCCACACTATGTAACAAAACAGGTTACATAACAAAGTTTTATAACTTATTAGAGAAATTCAAGTACAAATGTTATAAATAACATTGTTATACACAATTTTCTTGTTATATAAACAGTTTTATGTTATCCATCAAGTGTCTGTAAAGATCAAAGAAAGTTATAAAACGTTGTTTTATAACACGCCGCGACAATATTTATTTAAATAAAGTTATTTAAAAATTTTTCAAAATTTCCTGAACAAAGAGTTACAATAATTTATCGAGGCCAGATCCGGACAGAGGATTTCCGGGGGAATCTGGGGTATGGAAAATTTTTTGAAAATAGCCACTGCAATCTGCTTTTTTAGCTATCCTGAGTCGTGAAAAGATCAAACTTGATTTGAGCTTAAAGGGCCCGGGCAGGGGCGGGCGTCCATTAGGCAAACTAGGCGGCAAAAATGTAAAAATAAAAAAAAAATTTTGGTTTCGCAAGCGGTACTCGAAAAGATTAGGTTCCGCGGGCGGCAAAAATTTCGTCTCTCTAAAAAAAGGTAAAAAAAATTTTCGGGCGGGAAAAATTTTGGTTCCGCGCAAGAGAAAATGTTCGCGGGGGCACACGGGAAAAAAATTTGGTTCCGCAAAAAAAAAATTTTTCGCATGAAAATATTTTTGAGATCAGAGAAAATTTTAAGGAGGGGGCGGCAAGATTACCCCAATTTTTAAAGTTTTTCCCCTGCCCCCCCCCCCCCCTGTCTGCGCCCTGGCCGTACCCAAAATCTTCGTTTATTTACCCGCCGCGAGGTCATTTTAAATACTAAATACTAAATAACAGCTCCCACATACTCATTTTGTTTTGTTACATGGTCTGGATGTTTCTGCTATTTTATAACAAGTTATAAAATATGGATTTGTGTTAAATTTTCTGTATAAGTTATTTCATATTAAATGTTTAATAAATTACAGTATCATTAAAGTAGATTAGAATAGTTCTTCTTAAGGTGCGTACACATGTGCGCTCTGCTCCGCTCGCGAGCACCATGTTCGTTGTTTTGAGATGCTCGCGAGCCGCTCACTAGCTGCTCGCCGCGATTCATCTCTTTGAATCGCAACAGGTTCGTCAAAATAAATAATTTCAACGAACATGGGACGAGCAACGAACACGAGCCGCGAATTGCTCGCGAGCGGAGCAGAGCGCACATGTGTACGCACCTTTAAGTAGAAACAACGTCTTACGTTTTTATTGGCGCGCAGTGTAATTAAATATTCAAGCTCTGTCTTTTCTTTTTTCTTTTTCATAATATGAGTCGTTTTATTTGAAAATTTTTTTTTCTTTACACTATTTATGTAATATTTTTGTTTTTTTTTAGGATGTTCAACATTTAGCTTCAATCGTTAAAGAACATTTGATTGGACAATATCAGATAACACAAAACAGTTTCAATCATTTAGATTATCTTTTTGCAACACACGTACGTGAATATGTAAACGACAAGATCATCAGTTTATTTGCAACATATTCTTAATAATATATATAAGTTTATTATTATTTGTACTTAAACAATTTTTATTATACAAAGAATACAAGAGAAAATTTTTTTTTTTAAATAAAAAAAAAGACTGACTATTATTATTATTTTTGTTGTATTTTATTGTTTTCGCCTTTATTTTGACGAATTTTATTCGAGTGTTTTTGTTGAGGAATTTCATCTTGACTCGAACCTTGATCTAATGATTGCATTTGAAGCCGATGCAGCGTTTGTAAATGTTCCGTTTTCGCTTCAACAATCAAATGAGGCGGAAGTTGTTTCACTGATATGGCGATACTCTTATAGAAGGCGTCCATCTCATCTTCGTGGTGTTTACCTAAATAACTAATCACCTCAATGAGTTGTTGTTTCTCTAATTGATTCTTATCAAGGATTGCTTGTAAGTCGTCGTCATTCCATTTTCGTTTTACACTCTGCGATTTTTGTGAGTTATTTGATGAAGCCGGTGAGTATGTTCCTACACTGCCATTATCCAAATCTGTATCTACAGTGAATTTTGTTTCCACACAATTTGACTCTTCATCTGTGTTCTCGTAACAAGTGTCATTTGTTGAAACATTATTCCTGGAAATGAGAAAAAAATTAATTATTTTTTTTATAATTATATTTTATAATTAAAAACTCGAAAAGCCGCAGTGGCACCGTCTCTACTGAATGAGAAAAAAGTGTGAATGTTTTTATTTATCTAAAAAAAAAAAAAGAGTAAAGTGGTTTTCAGAAGATTTCAATGGCAAAATGAAAATATATATTTTAAAGAGCATCTAAAAAATAATTGATTTATGAATTTTAATCAAAATAGTTGGACCAAATTTTGAGAAAAATCGAAAACATCGAATTTTTGACATGAAACTAATACTTTCTATATATACATAAGTAAGGGAAAGTAAAAATGAGCATCCTTTATTCAACCTGAGATCTGTAATTTGCTTGAAAGAATAATTTCCTGGTTGGAGATTCTAATTTTCATAAAAAAGAAAAAATACCTTGGATCATCGCTAACGTAATCCAGAAAGACAAGATACGGTTCAAGATGCCATCCTCGCTTGGAATTCCCACCTCCTAATTTCCCCTTTCTTCTTAGCCTCCTGTAATTGTCTCTTATCGTTCGCCATCTCTTTTTGCATTCATTATCTAAAAAATACATAAAAAGTATTAAAAAATTATAAAAAAAAAAAATTAAGGAAAAAAAAAGGTTTTTTAATTCTCTGATATATAGAACGTGTCAGAACAACTGAAATAAAAAACTTTTGCTTTTTGATCTCAGAGATCAAAATTCTCATCATTAGGGACGGGAAAAATGGTCTCAGATGCCGAATAGACCTTAAACCAATTTAAAAAAAAAAAAATAATATTTTTAGCGGTACAGAATTTTTGTTAGTGTTATGAGGAAAATGAAATTCATTTATGACCTTTATTTAATTAAAAGATAATGAACTTAGAATTTAAAGGATCTAGGAGGGCTCTTCTTGTGATTGCCTCATAGCTTTTGGAGAAGGAAACCTTTTGCTCGTTTTTAAAATGGGATTCAAATTCCGTTAAAGCCAAGAGGGTAGGTATGTAAAGTGTATGGATTATAATTTATTTTAATCAATAAGGTGCTAGGCCGAAATGTTTCGATGGAAACGAAGGCCTTAAATATTTATATTTAATAATAATAATAATAATAATAATAATATCTATATATTTCATATATAGGGTAATAGAAAGTAAAAATAGGTGATTTGAGTTATGAGGGGAAAATTTACTTTATATATATATATATATAGAGCAAGTAAAATTATTTAGTATATGTGAGGTTTCACTAAGTTATAAATGAAAGAAATATTGAATTTCTGACTCGATATATTTCGGGCTATTAACCCATTCAGGGCCCGACAGAATAATTTTACTTATAAATATGTTTCACGGAAAACCCCACACCACTTTCCCTCCAAACTATATATAGAGCAAGACTGCGACCCCTTAAACAAACCACCCCAACAATTCCCCCCCCCCCCCCATACTCTTGAAAATGACTCCAAAAGGAGAGCCGAAACGTCGAGTAAATCTCAACATCCCACGCGACTTAACCCGAGAAAACTTATCTTCGCATATATACGTATATAAATAATTGGACCGAATTTTGAGAAAAACGAAAAATACTGAAAAAGTACAGTGAAGGACAATATTAAGTCCCCATGCGTTTTCTACTTGTGATTATTTCATTGTTTTTATAAAAGAAAATGAAAATCCTTATTGGAAATTTCCTAGGTGTGAACCATGAAAGATTCCATTAAAAAATATATAATATTTTTTTTAAAAACAATGAAATAATCACAAGTAGAAAACGCATGGGGGGACTTAATATTGTCCCTCACTGTACATCAGTAAAGTACTATTACTTTTTGGTTGATTTGGTTCAAAAAAGGAGGGGACCTAACATAAATATAAAATTTCAACCTCGTAGCTCTTTTAGTTGCTTTGATATTTTGTTCACAGACAGACCATGTCGTTTTTGGATTCAGGCGACCTTAAAACGTGAAGATCCAACAAAATTATTAGGAAAATTTTTAATTATAGACCACATTTTTGTATTAATTATTTATTAAAAATATAAATACTGTGAACTTGCTCCGACACAAGTTCTCAGTACTTGAGAACGGCTGCAGAACGTTGAAGCAGTCGAAACAGTATTTATATATTTTTAATTAATACAAAATGTGGTCTATAATTAAAGATTTTCCTAATAATAATAATTCATCCATCAAAATCTCGACATCGAATTTTGACATGAATCCAATACTTTCTCTCTATATATTTCATAGGGTAAGAGAAAGTAAAAATACAAATTTATAAGGAATTTAAAATCTATATTTGTAAAATTTTTTGAACATTCAAATTATTTATTAAAAATGAATTATTTCTAAGAATCTTATAAGGGGGGGGGGGGGGGGGGGTACGATAAGTTTATTTATTTCTAAGAATAAACACCTGGCGGTAGACTTCAAATACTTGCAACTATTAATACTAATCATATTATTAATATTAAAAACAAGATAAGCAAATCATCAAAATGAAACGATATAATTAAATTATATTCAAATGTGATTCAAAAAAAAATAAATAAATAAAAACTTACATGTATTATCCTTGAATTGAGACGCTATTTCTTTCCAATATGTATTCCTTAATTTAAGATCTTTATAATATTGATCAGTGGGATCGTATAAACAACGATATTTCACCACTAATTCAACTAATTTAATTTCTTCATCTTTACTAAAACTCATCTTTCTATATGCAGCTGTTCGTTTATAGAAAAGAATCACTGATCGACTGCTTGCAGTTGATTGAGCCCTATGGGGAAAACTTGTTTGACAGATGCAAGCAGCAGCTGCAGCTGCCTGCCTGCCTGCTGCAGTCCCCCACTCAGGATAACGGAACCAAATTAAATGGCGCTAGAAATGAATTTTATGAATATTTCTAACAAATATATTCTTAATATTATTAATTAAAACAAATCAGATCATAAATTAAATATTAAAATTAAGTAGGTATATATGTATAAATATACTGATAGATCAATATAAAAAAATAAACCAATAAATTTGAAATCTTAAGGAAGAGTAGGAGCGAAGCTGTTTCATTTTTTGTCGAGAAGATGGCGTTATGTGTCTTAAAAGGTAAGCTAAAAATCCAGCTATTACAAAAATTTGCCAAGAGATGTCAGAATGATAGCTAATAATAATTTAATGCATTTGGTTGATTTTCATTGATCTTTTAACAATGAATACTTTATAAATTTTATTATATATTATGTATCATTTATAAAAGCATAAAAATAGGCCAGATACAGGCTAATAGGGGATCTGATAATACCGGCTAGCCTGCCATCTTTTGCAAGAGTACTGAACTATTTGACAGTTAATTTTTTTATAAATCATCTTAAACCTATAAACATTTATTCAATTACAAATAGTTTTCACAAAATTTTAAAGAATGATTTCTTACCAAAGATGATTAAGATATACACGCGGCGTGTGATATAAAATATTGAAAATTGCTAGAAGTTGTGGGTGGCTGTGATATGATTATAATAGTGGGATGGAGATATCAGCCAAATAAGAATGCTCAATTAAACTCCCAGAATAAGATGAGGATTTGTATTTATTTGCTTCATACAAAATTAAATGGCTCCTGAGCCCAAGATCAGAAATAAAAAAAAAAAATCTCTGATCTTGGGCATCTTCAGTTATTGGAAATTATACACATATTGCAAAAAAAAAATAAAATACAGTGAGTTTTGAATAACATCGTTAAACTTGGGAAAAAAATAAATTGAGAAGTAAAAATTTTAAATATATATTTGAATAAGGTTTATTTTCTTCTAATCTTCTAAACAAATTTCTAAAAAAAAAAATAAAAAACAAAACAAGATTAAATTAAATCATATTTTATATTAAAATCGTTTTTATAAAAAGTACTGTACCTCGTTTTGCACAATCAGGGCAGTTCTAGAAAAGAAAATTAAAATAATGAACTTAACTCCAAGATATACAGGGTGGGTCACGGGAATAGGGGCAAAAAACAGATAGACTTACAACTATTTTTTTATTTTGGAAGAAATAAAATGGTCATTCGTTAAAAACAATAGCGAGACAGTCTAAGGCGCAAATTTTAAAGGGTGGAAAAAATGGGGAGAACCTGGAATAGCTATTAAGTTGGAAGATTGGAGCAAAGAGGAAGTCACCAACAGATGGAAGAAGGTTTAAAAAAAAGGTATAGAACAAGGAATACAAATACAGTGGGCGAGGATTGGAAGATACACATACTTCCCCGGGGGGCCCGGGCCCTCTCAAAGAGAAATTTTCATTATTATTTTTTACCTAGATTTTTCCGTTTTTATCAAAGCCCTGAGAAAATACATTTTTTTAGCCCGGCCCGGCCCGTGGGCCCCCCAAGGTCCGGGATCCCCCCGCATCGCGGAGTCTGCGGGGGCGTACGTTACGCCACTGTACTTCCCCCACTATAAGAAAATAAAGACAGATCCAGGACCAGAGAAATAATACCTGATGGAGAAGGAAGTCGCGGACTGGAAGAAGAAAGTTTGGGCGCGAGCTAGATGTGGAAATATCTACAATAATCAAGAGGGAAGTGACAGGGAAGTCTGGAAGTGTCTGGAGAAGAAACACATCGGGAGTAATGCAGGATAATATGATCGAGTTGCTGACCAAAATGGAAGAAAATAAAATAAAATGAAGTACAGTGAGGGTCAATATTATGTCCCACCCATGCTTTTTCTAATTGTGATTATTTCATTGTTTTTATAAAAGAAAATGAAAATATTTATTGGAAATTTTCTAGGTTTGAAATATGAAAGTTTTCTATTAAAAAATATATAATATTTTTTTAAAAATAATGAAATAATCACAAGAAGAAAACGCATGGGTGGGACTTAATATTGTCCCTCACTGTACATTAAAATTATGGAGTTTTTTTTTAAATGTGTATGTGTAAATTATGTATAGCCTAAAAACCAAAATAGTCAAAGTCGAAAAACGGAATCAATAAAAAAAAAATAGACTTACTATTTTATTTACATTTTCTGTTTAGGAAATAAGTGCCATTTTAAATTACATCGGGCATGTGGTGTCCATTTTCTAAGTAGCTCTAAAGGGCCCCATACACCATCCGGTTTTCCTCAAGGCCCGGCCGGAATAGGGCTGACCTCGAGGAAATCCTCAACGTGTGTGGTAACGGCCTCGAGGCCAAAAAATCCTGATTGAAATTCAATAATATTTTCCTCAAGGCCGGAATTTTGTAAGTTTATCGCTGCGTGAATGGCCATTTCAGATATTCCTCGAGGAAAACCCTACCGTGTATGTCCGAATTTTTCCTTGGGGAAATCCTCGAGGAAATCCTTGAGAATTTTTCCTTGAGGACGGCCTGCACGTGTATGGCGGCCTTAGGCAAGTCTCCACATAATCGGAACTTATTGCAGTAAGTGCTGGGCCAGGTTTTTTTTTTTTTTTTTTTTTTTCATAATGTTGCCCGTGGTTGGAAAATAATTGACACACACCATTATGGTTTTATACAATTGGGAACAGGACAGCGACGATCAATGTTGAATCGACGTCTGAATGCACGCTGTGACGCCACGAATTTTTCATTGTTTTTAACAAATTCGTTGTATATAAACACACACGACAACATTCCAGCCCCTCTAGGGGTGTAACAAAATGGCACTATCTGAGGGTTAGAATGAGTTCTCCCAGGCCTCCCGACTCCTCTCCCTCCCGTCTACTTTTGTCCCGATTCCCGTGATCTAATAGAAATTTAAAAAAAAAAATGTATTTTTACCTGATTGAGAAAATATTTGATGCATCTGTCGAATTTTTTTGTTTTCATTGAGCAAGTTGTTGAATCATTTTCATCACCTGAAAAATATTAACAAATAAATATACAATTTTCCTCTGCTGAATTGATCTGTTAACACCCCCGAACCCTAATCCGGGGGGGAATTGAAAACACTTAAGAATGAGAAATTCGCAAAGAAAAAATTAGAAAGTAAGATTAGTTAAATAATATTGAGATGATGGCTGAACTATTAGCAGATATGATTAGGATGGCAGCCAGGAAAGAAATCAGACAAAAATCTAATCAATCTTTATCTAATTTTATTACGATTGCCGACGTTTCTGTATTTCATTAACTATCGATTGTCCTGAGGAAGGGCGCGATTTGCGTCCGAAACGTCGGCAATTGTAATAAAATTAGATAAAGATTGATTAGATTTTTGTCTGATTTCTTTCCTGGCTGCCATCCAACTCATATCTGTTAGTTAAATAATTTTCGAGATCTATATTTGTAAATGTATTTGAATAAGTGACACATTAGCAACTTGTCGAAACATTGTTGTGAATTTATTGCACCAGTGTTGTGAGTAATATACGTTTATTATAAAAGTTGATTACAGTAGGACGGTCACTTGTGAGATCGCGAGAGAGAATCCTCCCGGGAGTGGGGGGGTGGTCTTTTATGCCATTTTTTCAGACAGTAGTCCCTCATTCCCAGGGGAACAGACACACGTGTAACGATTCCGATTGCAAAATTTGAGCTTTTCTGTGGGAATCTTTACAGGTGTGTCTTGTTCTGACAAAGCTTATATCAAATTTTGCCATCGAATGTATTTAAAAATAGAGCTTTGGTTTACAAATATCAAATTTTGTATCTTTCTCTCAGTGGCCCACTTAGGGATGAAACGATACGAGTAAACACTAGTACTTACTCGATACTTTTCTTTCAATATCAAGTACTTTTGGAATCGAGTACCAAGTAAGTATCGGTCAAAAATACTCGTATCGATACTCGGTCCACGTACGCGATGATTAGTTAGGCCGGAAGAACATTTAGGTACATTTGTTCTTGTTTACAATAGAAATAAGTGGAATGGTTTGTCATATTATCATACTTGCTACTCGAAGGTCTCCGATGATGAGGGTCGTGATTGGCGACCGAAACGTCGGAAAATAATTTTTTTTTTTAATTTAATCTCCTGGCTGCAAAGTCCCTTGATTTTTTTTGTTTTCAATTCAATATGCTACTATACTATACTATATCGTATACTGATAACAAATAATTGTTTTTTTATTAGATCAATAAATATAATATCAGCTCTGATTTTGCTTATCTTTAATTGTTCGAAAAAATTTACCGATACGAGTAAATATCGATACTTTTCAATCGATACCGAGTAGGTACCGTACTCGAACCTTTGCGACCGATACCGGTATAGAGTAAAAGTATCGATACCTCAGTGGTATCGTTTCATCCCTAGGCCCACCCACATAGACATTACAGATATAAATCTTTTTTTTTAAATCGGACAATATCTTCTGTGAGAATTTTTACCTCAAAGTTTCGAAATTTCGACTGAAAATGCCAAAATTGTCATAAAGTTTAGATGGGTTATAAAGGGACCATATTTTTTGATAACGAGATGTCAATTGCAATGAAAACTGACATTCTAGCCTCAAAATGCCAGTTATTTGCCACTGGAAGGGCCAGAGATGCCTCCTCTGGGCGCTTGATTGTACTGAATTTGCCCCGTTTTCGGCCCCAGAGGCCCTTCCAGGGGCATTTTGAGGTTAGAATGTCAGTTTTCATCGCAAGTGACATCTCGTTATCCAAAAATATGGTCGCTTTATAACCCAACTAAACTTAATGACAATTTTGGTATTTTCAGTCGAAATTTCGAAACTTTGAGGTAAAAATTCTCACAGAAGATATTGTCCGATTTGAAAAAAAAGATTTATATCTGTAATGTCCATGTGGGTGGGGCACTTTTACCGGGTATTACATTTCGCTCCGAAAAAAAGTGGCAAAACGACCCACCTTACCCACCACCCGTGTCAATCTCAAAAAACAAATCTATAAAAATGTCAATTACCAATTTCGTTATCCAAAACTTCACTTTTGCAGATGTCTATAGCTTTATCATATATAGGATTCCAACATTCATCATTTTTGTAAACATCTTTCATTTTTTGAATATTATAAATAAAAGCGTTCTTTTCTTTCTAAAAAAAAAATAAATAAGTAAAAAATTGATTATCGTCTCGGATATATAAATTTTTTATTCAACTCACCCAATGTTTATCTTCAAATATTTTCTCATAAACACAAGAAGACTTGAACAGAAAAAAAAACATGATTAATATTTATATTTTAATGTATATTTATAATGTTTGTTTCTCTTCCCACCTGGAAGACGATGTGGACCTCATTCTCGGGAATTTTCTCTATAATATGTTTGAACAAATTTGAAAGATATTCACGATCAGGTTTGTCTAAAGGTTTTTCATCTTCCAACGAGGCAAAGTGGAAATTTCTGAAATATTTGGAATATTCAATTGGGTCTAAAAGTCCATATTTCTTTTTACAATAAATCTGAAAGAATAATTTTATAATTAATTAATAATAATATTGTAGAGAGAGAAAGGAAGAAGGAAAAGATCAAGAGTGTACTTTGAAGGAAAGGAAATCGGAGAAAGAAGTAATTTAAGTATTTGGGAGTCATTTTCTCGTCAGAAAACTCAAGGCATCTGAAAGAGCAAGCAAGAAAAGGAAAAAACATAATAAGAGCGACGTGGGGCCTGATCAAAAGGAGCTCAACAAAAGAACTCACAAAGAAAATATTACTCTAATACAACCAGTCATCATGTATGGATCAGAACTATGGGGATGGACAGAGAAAGAAGAAATCGAGAAGATACATGCAAGCTATATGAAGATGATAATGGGTATACTAAGGAATATATTTGGAGAAGGGAATTAGGAAGAACAAAGATGGCAACAGTAGCACTAAAATTCATAAATAGAATAATGAATATGGACGAAGAAGGACTTTCGAAAGTGGGTCATTAAGAGGGGTAGAGAATAGGAATGGATCACGGTGGGGGGGAGGAGATGAAGAAGAGATTGGAAGAGCTGGGAAGGGGAATGATTTGGATGAGGGAAGAAGAACCAAGAAGAA
The DNA here is from genome assembly GCA_023213315.1 of Euborellia annulipes. Classification (NCBI taxonomy): domain Eukaryota; kingdom Metazoa; phylum Arthropoda; class Insecta; order Dermaptera; family Anisolabididae; genus Euborellia; species Euborellia annulipes. The sequence goes on from JAKCPI010019491.1 coordinate 93,703, forward strand.
TAGAGATGATGGAAGATATAATAAGGACAGACATGGAACAAGACAACCAAAAAGATTGGAGTAAAAATAGACAATTCTAAATACTGCCCCTATTACAAGCATATAAAGAAAGACATTTTAAGAGGAAATTATTGGCAAGAAACAAATTGGAAGGAAGAAACGAAGATAATATGGGCCAGAGCAAGGTGTGGAAGCATCTGGAGGGGTCAAGGAAGAGGCGGAAGAAGGTGCCGGGGATGCGACGCAGAAAAGGAGACGGCCACACATATTGAAGAATGCCAGGAGTTTGAGAAGAAGATGGGAAGAAGAATGAAGGAATGGTGGAGAAGGCTGGAGGGACGACGGCTGCTGAAAAGAATAGACAGAGAGGAAGAAGACGTAATGAAATAATTAATAGATGTAAACCCAAAACGGGTATGGGAATAACATATAATATATATAAAAAAATGTATATAATTGTATGTAAATAAATAAATAATAATATTGTAAGGTAATTTTTCTACTTACTCTGCATTTTTCTCCAAAGATATCTTCGAAATTTATTAAGATTAGAAACAACTGTAAATAAAATGTTTAGTGGTTTATATTTGAAATGAAAATATTATTTGAAAAGAAAATATCAAGTAATCACATCATTAGGATTTAAAAATATATACTATCAGACAGGGATGGGCAGGATCCTTTTTGATCCGATTCAGGATTTTCGGATCTGAATAGAAATCCTATTTTTGGAGAGGATCTTGGATCTGGATCGAAATCATTTTTATAGGATCGGATCGCAATCCTTTTTAAAAGATTTTGCCCATTCCTGCAAGAGTGGCCTAACCCAGAAAAGACACTTTCTTTTTTCAATGAAATCTCTGGCGACTCGCCTTTTTCAGGACTTCCCCTACACTGAGCAGGTTGTGTATAGTGTAAGAAAATTCACTGCAAAAGGAGACCAGCCAGAGGAGTCATAAATATTTTCAAAAATTTGTCATCTTCAGATTATACTAAATTCTCTGATGAAAATAAAGTGATTCCCTCATCGAGGTATGTACGTTTAAGACAACGACCCCGGCCTGTATTGTTGAAAATTTTTAGGCAATCCATGAATATTGACAAAAATCCAAACTTACCAAAACAAGTTTAAGTTGAAACATATTGCAAATAAAACAAATGAATGATCAAATGATATCAGTAGCTGATATATTTATAATATTTATTTCCTAATTAACGGATATGAAATCGTAAACAAATATTGTTTTTTTGAAGGAAATTGTGGTTTTAGAAGAGGAAAAAATAGCTTAAATTTATCATGGAACATCATCTACTTAAAGGAAAAAAAAGCAATAATTGAATCTTGCCAATAATTATTATTGGTTGTGTAGAGAGAGTATGAGCAATCAAGGAAGCAGGGATGAGTGTGTTGATAATTAATTGTTAGGTATGATTGTTGTGAAAAATATATGTAAACAAAACAGAGAATGAATAAATACAAAATCCTAATCGAGAACTCATTCACTTCTTTATTAATGATAAGCCGAGAGGTATACTAGAACATAATCACTTCAAAAATAAAAAAAAGCAAGATTAAAAAATAAGAATCAATCTTAAGGGACCAAACCGTAGGTTAGTCAGGGTTTCGGTTCGAGGGGACTGACCCCTCCCTACCCAGATATCCAAACAAAAACTGATTTTCTATTAGACAAAAAAAAAAAAAAAAAAAAGATTATAAAATAAAAATAATTGACTTCTCTCCCAAAAACAGCGGGAATCGAACTCAGGGCTTTAGATGTTTGATTGTCCGGCTACTAGAAGATTAGAAGTCTGATATCTAAGATTGTAAAAGGAAGATCCGATTGTCTGTATGGATATACATTGAATCTAAATGGAATAAATACACAAAATATAAAATAAAAATTTTTTATTAAAAATTAAAAATTTTTTTCATTCTTGTTAACTTCTTTCCTTTGCTTTGTTTTGTCTTTTCGTTTCATATTCTGCTCCTGTTTAAAAACATTTCTTCAAATATTTTATCTTTTTTTTTTTTATTTCATTTTTTAAGGTTTCTTTTTCTTACCTTTCTTTTCTTCCTTTAACGCTAGATCCCTCCCCATCTCTTCTTCCAGTTCCACCTCCAGGGCCTCCTCCCCTTCCACCTTTTCCGCTAGACCCCCCTTCCCCGCCTCCAGGACCTCCTCCTCTTCCTCCTTTACCCTTAGACCCATCTTCGCCATCGTTTCCTCTCTTTCTTTCTTTACTCTCAGATTTCTCTTCATCATCACTTCTTCCAGTTCCACCTCCTTTTCCGCCTCCAGGACCTCCTCCTCTTCCTCCTTTACCGCTAGACCCATCTTCGCCATCCTTTCCTCTCTTTCTTTCTTTATTCTCAGATTTCTCTTCATCATCACTTCCTCTACTTCCACCCCCTCTCCCGCCTCCAGAACCTCCTCCCCTTCCACCTTTTCCACTAGGTCCTCCTCCTCCACCACCTCCTCCGAATCGACCACCATCACCACCTCTTCCGCCTCCTCCTTTACCTCCTCTTCCTCCTGAACCGTCAGATTCTCATCATCATCATCATCTTTTCCTTTACGTCCTTTATTATCAGATCTATCTTTATCATCACTTCTATTTCCACTTCCTTTCCCGCCTCCTCCCCTTCCACCTTTTCCGCTGGATCCATCCTCTCCATCTCGCCCACTAGGTCCTCCTCCACCACCACCTCCTCCGAATCGGCCACCATCACCACCTCTTCCGCCTCCTCCTTTATCTCTTCCTCCTGAACTGTCAGATTCATCATCATCATCTCTTCCTTTACGTCCTTTATTATCTTGATCATCTCTTCTTCTATTTCCACCCCCTTTTCCGCCGCCAGGGCCTCCTCCCCTTCCACCTTTTCCTCCGCCACCCCCTCCACCTCCACCGCCGCCACCACCTCCACCACCGCCACCACTTCTACCTCCGCCGCCACCACTCATATTCTCTTTTCACAGAAGGAACAACTATAGACTAATATAATTACGATTTTTTTTTTCTTTATTATAGCAAATCAGTTTTTGAGAGATCTTCTTTTATTTTAAAAAGTCTCAGTAATAATAAAAATCCCTTTCAATTATAAATATTTGAGTTTGTCAATAATATTGTTAACAAAAAATTTTTATTTATTGAATTATTCCAAGGGCAACGGAAATCAAACTAAACAATAGCTTCACTACAAAACTGTTCTCCAAAAAAGAAAAGGAAATGACATTTTGTTGAACGAATTAAGGAGACTGTTATCAAATTTGAATGAAATTTTTTGTGAACTATACGTTGCCCTCGGGGCTTGCTGTAGGGGTTAGGGTGCTAACCTCGTATACCAAAAGCAAGGGCGGATCCAGAGGTGTTTCTCGGGGGGGTAATCTGGTGTGATCGTCGCACAGCACACTATTTTTTTTTAATTTCGGTAATTTAAAAGCGCATTCTGTACTTGTTTGCTAGAATATAAATACACATCAAATTTTTAGGTATTAATTTTAAAAATTTTACATTAAAGATAAGATTTTTTTGCGAAAAAAGGTACTTTTTTCGAATCTCGGGGGGGGGTATTACCCCCTTACCCCCCTTGTAGGGGAAAAAGTCCGCCCTTGACCAAAAGTCGCGGGTTCGGACCCCAGGCAGTCCGATGATTTTTTTAAGGCCATTTCGATACCAAATGGCTTAAATAGAACATGACCCCTAATAGATATATTAAACATACGAGTATCGTTAAAAGTCTTAAATGGCCTAAGTTGCCAAAAACACTGTGTGAATGAGAAAAAAGTGTGAATACCTGGAGATCAAATAACAGAAAAGACGATTACGTGCGAGGGATTAAATATTACTTTCTCTTACCTCTATATATGTTAATAAATATAGAGAGAGAGAAGTATTGGTTTCATGTCAAAAATTCGATGCCGAGATTTTGAGGGATATACAAGTTTTGAGGTCCCCTGAAACCAAATATAAGTGGTTTTGGGGACGATGCCGAGATTTTGATGGATATACACGTTTTGAGGTCCCCTGAAACCAAATAAAAAAGTGGTTTTGGCGACATGGTCTGTCTGTGAACAAAACGTCTCAAGAACGAAAAGAGCTAGGAGGTTGAAATTTTATATTTAAGTTAGGCACCCCCATGGGACGTGACACGAAGCTTTTGAACAAAATCGGCCAAAGAGTACTAGTACTTTACTGATTATTGCTCTCAGTCACCCTGATAAAAATAATCTTAATCTATGTATTTTACAAAAAACCTTTAATGTACGCTACAAAATATATTGTATAATAGCATATATCGTAGCTAGAAATTACAAAATATTCATTTAATTAAACTTTATAAGTCGATTTATAATAAGATTTTTTTCAAGTTAAATCATCAATCGCATTCTCTATAAGTTATTTTGACAATCGCGCATCAAAATTGATTTTTTGCACAATCCAACAATTATTTTTCTTTTGGTTAGATATTATTTGATGTATAGCATGTTTCTGAAAAAAAAAAAAATTATAAATTATCAATTATTTTACTAAAAAGAATATTTATTAATAAATAATACCTTTTCTTGCACAATTTGGACAATTCTGAAAATTAAAACAAAGAAAATAAATTAATTTCTTTTTTTCCTAATTATATTATTTAAAATAAAAATACCATTAGAAAGAAAACTCGTAAACAAACTTCATTGTTGAAACATTTTGGAGAGCAATGGCCAGCATATTCTGAAATAATGCATTAATTAATAATTATTCAAAAAAGATGGCCTATAGAGATTAGAATCAAATGGAAGAAATAAATATGTCTGGATCCAAATATATATCGTTAATAATATCATTTAAAAGCCTATAAAATTTATATTTATCTAAAAATGCTCAAAAGTGTAAAAATAAGAATATGGATCACTCCCTATAATAAAAACTCAGTTGGAAAAAATGAAAAGTTCTCTCACCAGTATCTTTATCCAGAATTTCTTCTTTGCAATGATCTACAGCTTTATTTAGTAAATTTCCCCAGCAAGATTCATCATATAACTTATGAAGTTGATTTTTCATATTCTCTATATTGAATCCCTCTTCATCTTTCTAAAAAAAGAAAATAATTAATATTTTCCTATATATTTAAATATGAAAATGAAAAATCTTACCCAATTTTGATTTGTGTAAATCCCTTCCATTAAACAAAATGTCTTGATGAAAAAAAAAAGGTTCAGAAAATTATAAAATTAAATTTAAAAAATTAAATTAGGAGAGGACGGGAGCCTTCCCAGGACACAGCAGCTAGGAAAAATAAAAAACGTTATATTCTGCTCGTCGACGTTTCGAGCGCTAGTCGCACTCATCTTCAGGGCAAGCAGAAATGTCAGAAATGCTTGCCCTGAAGATGAGTGCGACTAGCAGAATTGTCAGAAATAAGTACAGATGGACATTCTGGCAATTCAAGCAGAATTGTCAGAAATAAGTACAGATGGACATTCTGGCAATTCAAGCAGAATTGTCAGAAATAAGTACAGATGGACATTCTGGCAATTCAAGCAGATTTGTCAGAAATAAGTACAGATGGACATTCTGGCAATTCAAGCAGAATTGTCAGAAATAAGTACAGATGGACATTCTGGCAATTCAAGCAGATTTGTCAGAAATAAGTACAGATGGACATTCTGGCAATTCAAGCAGAATTGTCAGAAATAAGATGGATAGATGGACATTCTGACAATTCAAGCAGAATTGTCAGAAATAAGATGGATAGATGGACATTCTGACAATTCTGCTTGCCCTGAAGATGAGTGCGACTAGCGCTCGAAACGTCGGCGAGCAGAATATAACGTTTTTTATTTTACCTGGCTGCCGTGTCCCGGGAAGGCTCCCGTCCTCTCCTAATTTGAATATCTACAGCCATCAAAATCAACAATTTAAAAAAATAAATTAAATTCACTCACCGTATCTGAAATAAAATTATGATTTAATTTGACTATCCTTTTAGGAGAAGGAATTATTAATCTTACCATTTGTGTATTTGAAAGGTGTTATATGTCCTTTCTCAACTTCTGATTTATAAAATTTTTTTACATAATCAATATATTTATCAAATTTTATTAAACTCATTGAAGCATCACAGAATGGCTAAAGAAAATATAAAAAATTAAAATGAATTTCAATGAGTTAAATACTTCCCTATTGGAATATTAGTCTTCATTTGGATAGTTTATAAACTTACTCTACAAGTTTCTTTTGCAAAAACCTGAAAATTATATAAAACCACCTAGAAAAGATGAATAGTTAGCTATAATTAATCATTTTAGAAATAAAATAAAATATAATATTGTAAGTATACTTACTATAAGTGCAAAAAATTTAACACAATCCATTTTATATGAAGGTTTTGTCTCTAAATGACAAGAGTAGTAGAATTTTATTTATATAACCGTGATTCCGGATTTACGGACAAAGGAATATTTTTTTTTTTATAACAAAATTGATTTCCTTTTAAAACGTTCATTTTATTTGTTTGTAATTTGTAAAATTGTTAGAGGAAATTAATATATTTATAATAGAATGTTATGAAATTACAAATTAAACCTCGACACCTCATCTCTGTTGTCATCTTTTCTCCCTTTTCAAGGAGAAAAATCTTCCTTATGGCAACATTTCTCATAAACTCAATAAGAGTTGTCAACTAACTAACTAAATATATGGAAAATTAATTTTAGAATATACCGGGATATGGCCCGAAAATTGGTATCTGTTCTGGCAATCCTCCATTGACATATGAATCCTCAGAATTTGAAAAAAAATTCAAAAGTAATATTTGTTTTGGTTTCTAGAATATAACAAGAAGAATAGAAAAAGAAGGAAAAACTATAGACCCGGGACTAATATTTAATTTTATCTTAACTTCTATGTTAATATACATATATACCGGGTGGCCCATTAGTACGGGATCGGTAAATTGTGGCTATATCATTGCACTTTTTCAAAGTTTGGCCCTGCAGTAAAGTGTAGGGCTTTTAAGGCTACAATTTTTTTTCAATGGAACGCCTTGTTTATTATTGCATATTTGGTCTATTTGACATTTTGTGAAAAACCAGTTGTTCAGTTACAGCCGAATATCTCCCAAACTATAAAACAAAGAAAGCCCTGGTTGTGCACCATTGTTAACCATGAATGGTGGAATAGTGTGTATATGATAATAACTGGCGCAACAAGATCTTGTTGCGCCACTAATTATTGATAGAACTTTGACATTTTTGATTGCAGATAACTTTATTATATCTTTTTTTTTTGTTTCCATGCAACTTCATTATTTAGCTTCAAAATTTATGGCTACCTATCATCAACCATTTAGGAAAAGAAAATCAAGTTATTACTTTTTTGCCCGATTCAATTGAAATAAATTCGAATTGTCCGCGCTCATCAATATTCGTTGGCCTGGAAACGAATTCAAAACAAATTCATTGCCATTGCGATGGCATCTTCTACTCTTGGGTAAGTTATTAAATTTGCATATGTTCCCTGTAAGATTGATCAGCAGTATTATTATGAATCTGTGATTGCAGACGTGGCCGTTGGCTGGATGCTGCGATTGAACCCAATGCAGATCTTGATACACTTCCCTCTCTGATGACATTGGGTCTTGTGGACTCGTCGGAGCCTCAGCTGTTAGTGGCAAATGCACTTCCAAATGAAGGTTCCTTTTATTTTTTAGAAACCATCATTTCTATAATCGTGACATGTTAAATTGTATTCCTACTCGTCACTCACGGGTTGCCTTTTTCTGGAAAACTACCTCAATAACAGAAATAAAAAGAAGTTATTATTGATTTTTAGATGGAGTTCATTACCTACGAGCATTTCGCGGAGCTGCCTCTCCTGCTGGTCAAGTATCTCTGCAATCTTCACCCAGCACTCTATTGGCCTTTAATATTGAAGAAAACACAGCGGCCCTGGCCGTGTTGGCAGGCCCTCATGTTTATGTTTATAAACATTTGAAGCCATATTACAAATGGCCTTTGCCAGATGCCCTTCCTGGACCCACCGAAGCAGAACGAGCCTTTTGGGCCCAGTCAGGTGATGTGGTCACACTTGCTGAAGGCTTAGACAGATTTGCGGTGGTCGCAGGCCTTGCGAATCTCACCCCTGCTTCGCAATGGATCATTCTTGCTATTAAGAATGATAATATTGAGATGGCCCAAAAGATTTTCGCCAATATCAAGTATTTAATCTTGAAATGTTAATTTTTATATCCCCCTTTCTTATATATATAAACAATTTGCAGAGAATCAGGTGGTCGTTTAGAAAAGCCAGATGTTGCAGTCTGTGGAGCTGTTTTACCAAAAGCTTTAGTGCCAATCGGCTCGGAACAATCATCACAATTGGCGTCTGTGCTGATTATCGGCGCTCAAAGTGGATGCTTGCATTTTCTCGATCCAGTTGCGTTCACTTTACTAGAGACCATTTCGCTTCCCGCACCTCCTTCTCATGTTGCTGCCAATGGAGCATATCAGGTAAAAAAATTTGGAAAATCACATAAACAAACGATTCTATTACACTAGGGGTCGGCAAACTGCGATCCCCAAGTCAGATTCGGCCAACTGTCTGTTTTTTAATTCGGCCCACGGCTTAATATTGTTTATTTGGAAAAATTAAAAATAAATTAACATCTGTAAGCTAATAGATGACAATTTACAAAAATAAAATAAAATAAAAATGAATCTCATTAGTTCAAAATTCAATAATCAGTAATCTGGTGTGACTGGTCGCACAGCACACAATTTTTTCTTAATTTCGGTAATTTAAAGGCGCATTCTGTACTTGTTTGCTAGAATATAAATACAAATCAAATTTTTAAGTATTAATTTTTAAAATCTTACATTAAAAATAAATTTTTTTTCGAAAAAAGTATTTTTTGAAATCTCGGGGGGGGGGGGATAATTACCCCCTCTCTCCCCCCCCTTGTATCCGCCCTTGACTGACTATCATTGCTTTTATATTCTCAAAGCACAAATTTCTATTAAATTTTAAAATACAATAATTAAAATTGTTTTGCCACATTGTATTTCTAGGAATGGCGAATTAGTGTTTGTTCTCGAGAATTCTTTCTCACATATTAATATGTAACAATAATAAAGGGAGATAAACGTACGGTGGCGTAACGTGCACCCCCAAAAACCACGCAATGCGGGGGCCCGCGGGCCGGCTAGTCGGGCTTTCAAGGCCATGAAAAAATGATGTATTCTTTTTTTCCTTTTATAATATATCATTTTTCCTTTATCACCTTAGCTCCCAGGGGCCCGGGCCCTCTCTAAGACAAAATTTTTATTAAAAAAATGCTTAAATTTTAAATATATTTCATTTTTTTTATACTGGTATGTATATACAGTAGATTCGAAAAAAAATTTTTTTTTTGGGGGGGGGGATCTTGGCCCACCTTATATACGCCCGGGGCGAAAAAAAGGGTCCGGGGGGCCCAGATAAAATACGTTCTGTGATATCTTCGAATTACTACCTAGCTTGCTTACCCTAACCGATCTGCCAAGATTACACCATTCAATGAATAATTCATAAAAAGAAAGATTTCTAATTAGTTCCAAGATAAAAATTGATTGTTTTTTTTTTTTAGGTTGCTTTTCGATTAGCATGCATAACAAGAGGTGGTTATTTATGCCTGGCTAAACGCGGTGGAGGCTCAACTGCAAGCAATCCAAATGTAGAAAATAGAACTTCTATAAAGACCGTGGCTCGTCTTGATGCAGAGGCCGTCGCCATGGAAATGATGCCCGAGAAGCAGCTCATCTTAGTAGCCCTTATGAATCTCACCCTTCAATGTTACAGTAAAAGAGGCTCAAAGCTTTGGCAGGTCTTCATTTCTTCTTTTTTTATTTATTTAAATATGATTGGTTCAAAGCAAACGTGGACCAAGTCCAAAAGTAAACAATTTTCTTATTTTTCCCCCTTTTTTGGATAGTAAATTATGGCAGTTATTCGGCGTAATAATTAACCATGTACGAATTTCAATCCAGAGTGCAGCAGTTCCTTAATGCAAAAAAAAATACCTAAAAATCCTAAAGACGGAATATAAAATTTAAAATGTGTGCTTAGATAAAGTATAATTTAAGTTCTTAAAGATAGATGAGATGTAAAATAAATGTTGTATATTTTAAGAGGAATTAAATAGAAGGCTTTAACTTTGATTCATTTTTTCTCAAAAGAGTAAAAAGTGGACTTGCTTCACTTTTGCTCTCAACCACTCGCAACGTTTTCAAGTGGCCAAGAGGGGGTGGATCTGGAGGACGTAATCAGGGAGAGTATCTGCTCGCAAAATAAAAAAAAATAAAAATTATAATTTATTCAAAAAAAAATAATTACGAAATTTAATAAAATTTATTGAAAAATATTTAAAAAAAATAAATAAATAAAAGGAATGTGAATTTTGATGGTTGTTGATGTATTTTGGTTGGCGTTTATGGTGACGTTTCGGTCGCAGCGGGCCGACCTTTTTGTCCAAACCGCAAGTGAAGGCGGATGTTTTTCGGCAATTATGTTGCAAGTGGTCGATCCGAAGACAAGGAAATGTGGTGTTGGCAGGCTCTCTCCCAGGCAATAGCGAGTATGGGATGCTGGCAGTCCAAGAGCCAGGAAACGAGAGATACGAGATGATGAGGGCACCACGGTCAGCTCCGAGTGATAGAAGAAGATGCTGACGGCTTTACAGCCCGCCAACGAGTGTCATTTCTTCTTCATCGACGACGACCTGCTCTCCTTAATTTATTTTTAATAAATTTCTTCTCTATAATTTTATATTTAGAATTGAAATATTTAATTATTTCGAAATTATCAGCAATTAGATTAAAATTAATAAAAAAAAAAAAAAAACGATCTCTCCCTGACTCAGGTCCATGGATCCCATGGATCGTTGCACTCATATATAAATTAGAATTTTTCACAAAAAAATAAATTCCTTTGTTTTTTAGGTGACTCTTAGTTCCCCTGCTCTAGCTATGTGTCTTGTGCCTATTGCTCCTTTGAACATATGCTTAACGGCAGTCGCGATGGCATCAGGATCCGTGAGTCTTTGGGATGGTCGTCACGTCGTAGACGAAATTCTCATTCCCGGAGGAGCTGGAGCTCTTCGATTTGGTCGTCTAGGCTTGGAAGAACACGCCTTAGTGCTTGCTGGAGCCACAACGGGATCACTTTATGTTAAAATATTAAGAAGGACAGCACACTTTGGTCCTGAACCAGGCTCATCGTCCAACTCTGCGTAATTATTCTTTATCAAAAAATGATCTCGCTATTTTTTATTAAAAAAGTACTTTTTTTTTCCAGAAATGCAAACCTTGCTGGAGGCAAACTCCACGTGCCCAGAGTGCATTTAGCTGCACAAGCCCAAAGAGAAAAAGATGAATCTGTTGCTAGACAGATGCATATGGCTTTTCAAAAAGCTTTAATGCGATTGCGTATCTCTGCAGCTGAGGCTTGTCTTAAAGCCATCCAGCAAGGCACGAGTGGACCTCATGGAGGCGAAGCTCCTGGAGAATCTTTGTCTCTCTCGGCTGCTGTTTTAGGAATTGGTCCTTCTTTTAAACTCCAGGTAACACCAACATCATATTAAATGAATAATACATTGTAAAAAATGAAAAGTAGCTGTATAACTGCCGGAGGCAAGTCCTAGCGCAGCTAGTATATTATAAAATTTGTTTTTTAACCCTCACCGCACCTGCGGGTCGAAAACGACCCAGAGCCTACATTTTTTCTAAATAGAATTTAAACTCTAAATCCGAAAAAATGCCATTTTCTCTGAATTCTCACTTTTCATTTAAACACTTAAGTTAAATAGATGAGAATATACATTTTAAAGAGCATCTAAAAAACAATTGATTTTTGAATTTTAATCAAAATCGTTGGAGCGAATTTTGATAAAATCGTAAAAAAAATGCATCAGTAAAGTACTAGAACTTTATGGCCGATTTTATTCAAAAGCTTCGTGTCACGTGCCAGGGGGGGGGGCCTAACTCAAATATAAAATTTCAATCTCCTAGCTCAATTCCTTCATGCTTTAAATTGGATACACACACCCATATACAGACAGACAGACCATGTCGCGAAAACCACTTTTTTGGATTCAGGGGATCTCAAAACGTGTATATCCATCAAAATCTCGACATCGAATTTTTGACATGAATCCAATACTTTCTCTATATATTAATATATGGACCGTTTATTTTGAAAGTGGTGTAAGTCCATTTTTTTTAAATTTTCTATGTATAACTAGAAAGTGGTAAATTTCTTAAAAAATTCCCATGTTTTGTTCATTTGAAAATTGGTAGGTTCATAGATTTTTTAATAAACAAATATGTTAACCTTTCATTTTCTCGAAACAATAGAAAATGGACTTACACCACTTTCAAAATAAACGGTCCATATATGGGTAAAAGAAAGTAATGAAACGCAAATTCAATTGAGATTGTCACAGATGTAACAATCTTTATAATCTTAGCTGAATTGTACATGAAGAAGGCCACAGAATGAGTGGCCGAAACGTTGTAATTTTTGGGATAGGTGAAAAGGAGAAGGGAATCCGCATTTCATTATTTTATTCCCACCACGTTGTTGTCATTTTTACAAATAAACCACAGAAAATCAAATTCTTTTACTAATGATAACAACTTTGAAAGCCTAAACTCCAAAATTTAATAGAACTGTTAGGAACAAGTTAAAAAGAATTCAATAATTTTCTTCGCTAAAATTTCTTTGAACAAGATTTTTTTTTGTTAATTTTTTACTTTTTTAGGTAACAATCCGTAAAATTGCTGAGGATAGCAGCTCTCAATCATCAGCTTCATCTGGATCATTACTTGTGACATTAAATTGTGATACGCGAATGTATCGGATATCTCGTCCAGTTGCCCCTTTACCTGCATTAGTGATCGTAGGGAGGCCTTATCAAATTGAAACTCAAGTAGAGGCCATCTCTGAGACAAGTCTTGGAGGCATTATTGAAGTCGCTGTCGTTAAACCTGGCAGGACTCGGCCTCTTCTCATCGGAAAAGTGCGCCTTGAACCGCCTGACCTTCTTAATGCCATGTAAATATTAAATGTTAATAATTACATTGAAATCTGAAAAAAAATGGACCAATTGTTTAGTTACATTAATATTTATTAGATCTATAATTTTGTTAAGTGTGTATATAAGCTGATACAAGTTTTAGTAAATATATTATTTTTTTATAAGGATTGTTGGAACGTTTTTATTTTAATTATTGTTTTTCTTAACCTTTAGTTAAAATAAAAACTATCAATATTTATGCCTACGATTAGTCGGCCTATAATGGTCAAAGCCCTATGAGGCGTTTCCTGGCCTATCCCTTCCTCTGGACCCTCAAATTTATATAAAGGGCCCCCCTATCTGCCCTTCCTCTCAAAGAAAATGTTTGTCCTAACCTGGATCTTGGGAAGAGATTTTTGGACGATTAACAATTCAACTAAAAACTTTTTTTGCTTCCCTGGCGAAGTTTTGAAAAAATTATCATTACTATTCCAATGAGGATTTATTCATGGAATAGATAAATGCAAACAATACATAAATATTTCTCTATACATTTCCTATGGGAGAAATCGTAACTTTAGGAATTAATAACTCAAAAAGTTACAGGAATTTCGGGATGAAAATAATTTTTCTGTAATCCCTAGAAGATCCTTTTTAAGCATATAAAAATTCCAACGGAGAGTTGGTCATACAGAGAGTGACAGACAGACAGACGGACATTAGCGAGTTATATAAATAGATATTATATCAACCCCTGACTTTCGTTTCGAGCTGATTGGGAAGGGGGGGGGAATCTAGGGGGAGATGTTATTGCCGGGGGGGGGGCGTTTGCCCCAAGCCCTATAGGGTATACTGTGGCGCCGTCACTGTTCAAAACATATTGCGAAATGAATATTAGGCAACTAATGGAAGGGTTAACTCAAGGTCGATATCCACATCATTGGGATAAAAAATACTACAGTTTTTATTTTTTTTTAATTTATTTTAATCCTATATATATACTGTATATATTCAAGTTTTAATTTTAACAAATTCATTGAGTAAAATGTTTAGCATTTGGATGCTTAATATTTTGATACATTTTATTTGTCATCGTCGTATCATATCTAGAGATGCTCACTGAGAATCTGATTAAGTCTATTATTTAAATGTATCTTTGGTGATATGGTGACAAACGCCTCAAAATATGAGTTTTATTAAACACTCATAACCTGACTTGGTGGTGTGAATTTTGGTACAAGTCTCTCATTTTAAAAATAAATTAAAATAATTTCTGTCAACTGTGATAATAATATTTGAATAGAAAAAAAATCAATTGAAAATTTTATTTAAATAGTATTTCTTCTTATTCTTGTTTTTTTTTTTAAAGAAACGTGACTCCGGGGGATTTTAACATCAACTTGAGAATCAATAAAGTGTTTAATTTGTAAATATCTTTGAGAAATGTTGAGATACACTTGGATTATATCATCTTCATTTAGGCCATGTTTTACTAATTCAAAAATAAATTTAGTTTCTTTAGCCTTCGTCATTAGCGGTCCAAATGTGAGCATATGTCCACAGAGATGATAATAATTCTTGACCACGGCTATTTCCATTGGCGTTGAACCCATTAAGTTTTCTTTATGGAAATCAGCGCCAACTAGAACAAAAAACCAAGCAGCGGTCCAAGAACACGCATACATGGCGACGTGCAAAGGAGTGTCTTTATTGATGTTTTCTGCGTTGATCTCAAGGCAATAGTCATATAAATATTTTAAAATTTTTATTTTGTATCCTAAACCAATTAAATGTAAAAGTGAGCTCTTCTCACTGTCTGTGATCTCATCAAAAGCATAAATAAAGCCTAAACTTTGAAAGTCATCTTGGGCAAGAAATTCCACGACCTCCTCACAAATTTCTTCTTTCATTTCATCTTCTTCATTTTTCTCTTCTGAACTATCTGAATCATAATAATTTCTAGCATCTTCTTCTCTCTGATTATCTATATCCATTAAATTATAATTTCCATCATTTAAACAAAGTTGACAATTTCTAGAATCTTCTTCTTCACTTTGACTTTCTGTATCCATTAGATCTCCTTCTTCACTGTTTACTGACATGGTTCTTTATCTGTCTCTTTAAATCTTAGATGATCCTTATATAAAAAGCCTCTGCTTACTGAAAAGGAAAATATTTATTAATTGCTGACATGTAACTTAAAGATATAAAAAAAAATATTTATTTCAAATTGATAGCCTTTTCTGTAGTGAGATGCAGTCATCTCCAACTTGCATGTAAGTGGGATTATAGGAATTTGGAAATGGGGCTATTTCGGGGCCAACGTGGGGGTGCAATGTGGGAGTGTGATGTGTTAATTAAAAGATATCTTTTTTTGTTTTATAATTTTTTACAATAAGGAAGTTCCCGCGCCGCACCTTTTATAAATATATGACTTACATTCTTTAATGAGTGTCCAGAATCAGAAATTATCCATGTGTCATAAAATGTACTGATGTTATTTATAAACGGCGAATTATGTTGTTAACTTTGCCTTTTGTTTTGCTAGAATAAAGCAGTCTCGAATTCTCTTTTCATTCAGTTTTAACTTTTTTTTTTATTTATTTATAAATTTAATCTCTTTAATCCTGAAAATTTATTTCCAAATATAGATGATGTTTGTGAAATTTATCTTTTGATTGACCTCCCCCTCCCCAATTAAAAAAAAAGATAAACCCTCCAATTTTAATAAGAGGGTAGAAAATTAGTGATGCAGACAAGGTTTTTTTCTTTATTTATTCCGGACGGCTGACGTTTCGGTTTGAACCATCTTCAGAGTTGGTGAAAAGTCATTATTCATTTATGTACCTAATCATCGCATACTCTTTATATTATTTTAAATTTTCCTATCTCTCAACTCCAATTACAGAGAGACGGAGGAGACATTGGCAATGTTTGAAAATTTTCACGGCAAGTGGGATTTGAACTCGAGTTGTATAGCAACTCTCGATTCGTAATCCACAGCTTATCCGATTAGCCACGAGCCTCCTCACTTATTATATAAGAATTTGGTTCAACAATGTATAAAATCCTCTATGACACTTTCATAATGACTTTTCGCCATCTTTGAAGATGGTTCTAACACGGATCCGAAACGTCAGCCGAGCAGAATAAATATATAAAAAAAAACAAACTGTATCTTTCATTTTCTACCCTCTTATTAATATAACATCACAGCTATAAATTGCTTTTTGTAAAATCCTGTAATGAGATATTTGGTAAAATATTTTGATTAAAAAAAATATACCTATATATATACAGATTGAAGAAGAAATTATCAATTTATTTTTAAATCTAAATATAAACATTATATAATAAAAATTTAATAAATAATTTAGAATTTAACATTTCTGAATTTACCCATTAGAAAAACATTAAACTAGGCATCAAAATACTTATTTCACTTCTAAAAGAATTCAAATTAGAGAGATTGGTATTATTTATTTAACATTTGGTATTTTTTTATAACAATTTTTTTTTTTTTAATAAAATATTAATAAAAACAATTAAAAAAAAAATAAGATTAAGATTTTTAGGAATAAAAATTAAAAAAAAAAAGAAATGAAATATATATATATATATATATTTTTCCCTTTCGTTTGATTAATCAAATAAATAAATAAATATAATAATAATACTAATGTGTTTTTAAAAATCAAACATTTCCCTATCAAGTACTAAAAATGTATTTTAACAAATGATTTTAGTTTTCGCCAGGTGTAGACTTATATATATAATCCCCTAAATAATCGTATTTTTCTCTTTCTAAATTAAAACATGAATTAACATACGATTGTGACAAAAATGCTTGGTGTTTGTAAAGCAATTGGACAATATCTAATCGATCGTTTTTGATAGCTATCATTAATGGGGTCTCTCCTTTAACATTTGATATATTCGGACTTGCTTTTTTTTATCTAAGAGATATTGCACTGTTAGTCTAAATCCATGCTTAACGGCAACTATCAAAGGGGTATCGTATTTAGCAGTTAGTACTGTCACATCGGAAAACATTGTTCTTATCATTTCAAAAAAGAATGGGGTAGGAAACATTGCAGCGATATGTTGTGGCATAATACCAACGTAATTTGACCCATGAAAGTATTCATTCGCCGGGTTATGAAGCCAAAAGAATATGTTGGTTATATGGGAATGTAACACAGCGCATCGTAGATTACAAGTAAACGGCTGAAAAAAAAATCAGAAGATTTTAGTTTAGGTTAATAGAAGTCAGGGGGGGGGGGTTAGAGTTTAATCAACACATAGGCGCAACCAGGGGGGGGGGGTTAGGGTTTTAACCCCCCCCCCCCAGGAGATAAAAAAAAATCAAAATATATATATTACAAATAGAAAAGAACAAGTATAATCATTTCGGTTCCGCAAAAGAGGAAATATTCCGCGGGCGGCGCATGGAAAAAAAATTTGGTTCCGCGGGCGGCACATGGGGAAAAATTTGGTTCCACGGGGCGGCAAAAAATTTAGCGTCAATTTCCCCGCAAGGCAAAAAAAACTTCGGTTCTGCGAAAAAAAAAAAATTTTCACAGAAAAATATTTGAGATCAGCCCCCCCCCCCGGAAACCCCCCCCCAGGAGCAAATCCTGGTTGCGCCACTGAATCAACAAAAAAAAAATGCATTAAGTTATTTATAACTTTTACTTTCTCTTATACAGTGCCTTGTTGCCCCCCCCTGCGGACGCCCATGACTTGACACGAAGCTTTTGAACAAAATCGGCCACAAAGAACACACTAGTACTTTACTGATGTACTTTTTTAGTTTTTTTTTTTTCGATTTTCTCAAAATTTGCTCCAACAATTTTGTTTAAACTTCAAAAATCAATTATTTTTTAGGTAGGCCTACTCTTTAAAATGTATATTCTCATTTTACCATTGAAATCTTTTGAACCACACTTTGCTCTTGTACTTCATAGGGAAAGATAGGAGAAATGGTTGCCATGGCAACAAAATATAAATATTTTTCTGTTTATAAATTTTACATTTTGAATTCAAATATACTGTCGGAAACTAAATATATGTCGATACAAAAAATCTGGTGTGACAGGAACAGTATAAATCAAAAATTTTATCAAGAAATTTTGAAATTCTCTTTTTAAAAAAAAATTTTAAATTTATTTATTTTTTTTAATCATAATATCTAATCTTTACTTGGAAAATGTTTTTTTCTTTAAGAGAAATTATTCAACTCTTTCTATATTTAAAACAAAGCCTTTCAAAGGAAATTAATCAATTACTTGCTATAATCATAATTAGAGATAAGAGAAAAGATGTTCATTTTAGTATTAACATCTTTTTAATTGATAAATTTGAAAAATTCCTATTTCTTTTTAATTAATTAAACTTTGTGAAGTGATATTATATAAGACCTAATTCTTTTCTCTTTGTACCATCTAACTGGATGGATAAAAGAGTAAAATGATAATAATAAAAATCTGGTGTGACTGGTCGCACAGCACACCACTTTCTCTTACCTTCGGTAATCGAAAGTTGTGTTCTGTGCCTGTCACACCAGGTTATTTTTGTCGATATATACTATTTAGTTTCCGTCGATATATTCAAAATATAAAATTTATAAACATGGGAAAATGTTTATATTTTGTTACCATGGCAACTATTTCTACTATTTTTCCTATGAAGTACAAGAGTAAAGTGGTCTTCAAAAGATTTCAATGCCAAAATGAGAATATACATTTCAAAGAGCATCTAAAAAATAATTGATTTATGAATTTTTAACTAAATCGTTGAAGCGAATTTTGAGAAAATCGAAAAAAATTGAAAAAATGCATCAGTAAATTACTAGTACTCTTTGGCCAATATTGTTCAAAAGCACATGTCACGTTCCGTACCTAACTTAAATATAAAATTTCAACCTCCTAGCTCAATTCCTTTATGCTTAAAATTGAACACACAGACAGACCATGTCGCGAAAACCACTTTTTACTTTTTGGATTCAGGGGACCTCAAAACGTGAAGATCCATCAAAATCTCGACATCGAATTTTTGACATGAATCCAATACTTTCTCTCTATATATATTAAAATATATATAGGTAAGAGAAAGTAAAATATTACAACACAAAAATTAAACATTCCCCCAAAATGTGCTCCTTTCAGGAAATAAATGTTTTAATAATTTCACAAATAAATAAATTTTTGCCTTGTTGAAATCAGGGGCGTATATAGAAATTTTTTTCGGGGGGGGGGGGGCCCGAACTGAAAATTTTTCTGTGGAAATTTTTTTTTTTAAGAAACTAAATTTTTTTCACACGAAATTTTTTGCGGAACATTTTTTTCCTTTGCGGAACCAAAGTTTTCCATCCTGCGGAAAAATTTGTTGCGCTTATGTCTGTATATCCCTATATATGTATATGAGTTTGGGAAATTTCGGGGGGGGGGGGGGTGGGCCCTCGCCCCCCCCCTTATATACGCCCCTGGTTGAAATAGCCCCCAAATCTTAACTGCTCTCCACCCTTGCCAGGGATGTTCAATTAGAGCCGCATTAAAAATTTGAAGAAACAGCTCGAGAATTGAAGGATTCAAAGGTTATTTTAAACAAATAAAATCTAGTAAACCTTTTTTTTAATTTGATTTAAGGTCTTTTTCGGCATCTAAGGCCATTTAGACCTCGATTGGTAGCCAATCCAATTGAAATAAATGTTTGTCGCAAGAGACGGGACGCGAACGCTTGACGTTTGGTACCGCAAGCTAATGCTCTAGCCCTGAGCCACAGGGCAAGGGCTAAACCTTCTTTAAATCCTTCAATTAAAAAAATATTTTTTTTTCAACTGCCATATCCAGGATATTCGTATTCTCTAATTTTTAAAATCGGAGGAAAGAAGTAATATTTCCAAGAAGAATACAGCCAAATTTTATTTCATTAAAATTCCTAATCACTTGCTAACGTTTTGGTTCGGGATGGAACCATCATCGGAACTGTGATTTTGTCTTTATCATTTAATAAAATACATTCAAACTATTATCACAATAAAGATAAAAAAAAAGTTGAATATTTTTTTTATATATGGCAGGAATAGTACCTAGGAGAGTAGAACGCTCTATTTCTGCCATATATAAAAAAAATATTTTGGATTATATTCAACTATTTTAAATTATATTATTTTATTTTATCTTTATTGTGATAATATTTAGAATGTATTTTATTAAAACATAAAGACACTATCACAGTTCCGATGATGGTTCAAACCCGAACCGAAACGTTAGCAAGTGATTAGAAATTTTTATTAAAAAATTTGGCTGCATTATTCTTGGAAAAATTCCTTCTTATCTTAGGCTTACAATTGTTAGTCAAAATCTCACGCCCCCCCCCCTTTTTTTTAAATCAGATTGGTTAAAAAACTATTTATAAGTTGAAGAGAAGTTGCTGTTAATGTTATGGAATGGAAAAGAGCAAGTAAAGGTGCAGTAAATAAAGAGAGCCTTTGGATGCCAATTGCCGAAAAGGAGACGTTTCGGACAAAATTTTATTCGTCCATCCTCAGTCCTCATTGGCTTATAAACTAATTAGGCACAAAGTTGTCATTGTTGTCGTGGCACGAATTTTGCATGTATATTTTTTTTATAAAAACAGGCGGGTGTCAATGTTCTGTGAGAGTCTATAAGATAATGTTAATAATATTAAAAATTTTAATTATTTGCTTTCTAGGAAATTTAATAGAACAGTGTTTCTCACCCCTTCAAAGTTAAATTACTTTTTTTCGAATAATATCTCAGATGCTTATTTTAAATTGAATGTGTGTCTAATCTCTGATAAAGGGAAATTTATTGTTATCTATTAGTGATATCGAATAATTTCAAGGAACCAAAGCAACTCCATCAGAGTCTGACTGGCTATCATTATGAGCACGTGTAAAAACAAAAAGATCATTTAAATATAAATGCCTTAAATAAACATAACAAATTTCTCCATAATATTTAGTGAAGGAAAAATTAATATAATAAGTGTAAAAGTAAAAATATTTATTTACCCTAGGTATATTAGAGCAGTCTTTACAAAATATCTCTGAGTGAGTATTAGATAAATGTTCTGCAAAATAGGCAGTACAAAATTCTTTTGATTCATCTTCATCTAAATCTTTTGGTATATTTACTTTGAGCTTGTGTAATTGTAATTTCTGCACAGTTTTTACTAGTGAGGTATTTTTATCTAGTATGTTGTGAAGTACCAGAAATTGATCTCTTCTATAATCACTTAAATACTTTTCTATTTTTTTTTCTTCTTGCTGAGAATTAGGAAATTTTTCTTTTACTGTTGTCTCACTTTCACTTTGGATCGCAACAAAATTTTTCAATATACTTATTTCAATAGGTGAAAGTTCTTTCATTTTATCAGAAAGTTGACTTTCAAAAGATTTTTGATCAGATACTGAATTTGGACCTTTATTTATAGGTAATTCAACACCTTGAGGGGCATTTAACAGTCTTGAAGATTGGCTACTGGTTCTTGGTTTTGGCTTATCAAGAGATCGGCTGGTACTTGGTTTTGGCTTATCAAGAGATCGGCTGGTACTTGGTTTTGGCTTATCAAGAGATCGGCTGGTACTTGGTTTTGGCTTATCAAGAGATCGGCTGGTACTTGGTTTTGGCTTATCAAGAGATCGGCTGGTACTTGGTTTTGGCTCGTTAGCTTGATTGGATTGATTTCTTTTTCTATCTTTATCTTTCTTCTTCGCTGGCATATTGTTTGTTTTACACTCACTTCACTGCACTATATATATATAAACGATGTTTGAAACATAAATTAAAAAAGTGAATATACGAATTATTTTATCGCTTTGATATATTTAAATTTGATTGAAAGGTAGTGTTTAATCATCAAATAAAGGCGCATGCCTGAAGCAATGACATGTTTGAGTTGGGAGGGGGCCAAATTGAGGAGAAACGAGAGTAATTTCGAAATTTAAGTCTACCGACGAGAACAACAGCTAATGTGCTAAGAAGGTGTTCGTTTAAAAGCAAGGCTAAGCAGCGCTGAACCTCTGAGGAACGAGGCTCTTGTCTTTTTAAATTTTAAATTTGTAAAGTATAATAGCCAATGGGGCCGAAAAAAACCCAAAAATAAGAATGAGTTTCATCTTTATGTATTGTTAAGATTTCATATAAATTATTTTTATTGTTAATATATAAACGCATTTCAAATACTTACATGGGCCCAATGAATTCGAGAAAGTGAGATGACGTAAAATAAAAAAAATAAACTATTACAACTTTAACAATTAAAAATTAATAATGGAATCAATATAACAATTAACCTATGAAAAAAATCAACAACTTACGTTGCTAAGTTACCAAGTCAACAATTAATGGCGCTATTTTTGAATTATAAAACGTTGAAAAAAAAAAATGTTAACTCTGTAAATTAAATAAAAAATACTGGAAAAAAAGAAAAATTAAAAAAAAAATGGGCAAAATGGTTTGTACGAAAATTTTTAATTATCTTTATTAATTAATGTTTTTTAGATGAAAAAATATGAATCTAAATTTATTTTTTATTTAGAAAAATTGAAAATAAATAGGAATTTTTTATTACTTATATTTCCAGAAATTAATTTGATTCAAAAAATCTATAATTTGATTCGTAAGCCATAAAGTGCCACCAATCTTAAAAAAATATTAATTTTTTTTTTCACTTAAAGGATTTGCTTCTTATTTATTTTATAAAATAAATTGCGAGTAATTATAAACATTTTATAGATAAAAAGAGAACTTTTTAAATTAGTCAATTGGTCCCTTGTGAGTTTTGCGCTTATTTGCCCAGCCCAGCCCAGCCAACCTCACTCCCTATCGCCCTGTGCCCTGTGCGGCCCTTTGCACCCTGCCTAAAGGGCAAAGTCTTTCTATTCAAATAGTTCCAGACTAGTTCAACAGTTTTTTTTATATTTATTTTAAATTTTAAAATTCTACTTGCTCAATGAAAGATAAAATGAATATTTTTCTAAATTTTTAAATCCCAAACGTCATTTAATTGGAATTGGTTAAATGGCTCTAATTGGACGTCCTATTAGGCAGTCCCCATCGTGATGACGATTTTTAAAATTATTTATTCCAATTAAATTTGATAAGAATTTAATTTCGTTAGAAACATTTTATTATTGAAAAAAGAAGATCTTTAAATAAAAAGGTAAAATTTAGTTTTTAAATTTGATATGTAATAATAACCTCTTAAATTTATATATATATTATTAAGCCTTTGAAATGTTTTTTTATTTTAAATTTTATAGTAAAATTCACATTATTTGGCTTTTCCTATTGTATTTAATTATATAAGAATCAAATTTTGATGAAAAAACTATACTGTCAAAAAAGTGTCAAATGCCAAAATAAAAGTTTTGTTTATCTTTTGAATTTTAGAGATGGCATCTGTGAAAATCCCCGAGCAAAAAGTAATTCTCTGCGGTGAATTCGGAGTGGGAAAAAGTTCTCTTTTTCGTCGATATATGAGTGATACTTTTGTCTCTTCAGCGGATCGACAATCGACTCTTGGGTTAGACCATTACGATAAAACCTATCAAATTGGGGATAAAGAAATTAAGGTATATATATATATTTCTTTATTTTTTAAAGAATTTTTATATTCTAGTTTATTTGACCTCGTGGCAAGAAATTGTAGATCTTTTAATTTGTTCTTTCGCCCTTAAGTGAGGATTTTTAATCTATTTGCGTTTATGAGAGTTATTTTGTGTGCATACGTTTGCTTGTGTTCTTTTATGTACACTCCTTTTGTAAGATCTGACAGGGGTCAGATCTTCCTTGTTTTATATTTTCAAATTTGAAGAGTAATCTGTAAATCTCCGTATTTGAACGATATTGTGCCTCTTTGAAGAAATTAGAAGACTGAATATCGACGTTCTAATTAGCAAAGTGCCTAACTGCATTTTTGTTTAAGAGAGCCAAAAAACATTTCATTGTCATTATTAGAGCCCCTGTTAAACAATTTTCGTGGGGCAACTTTTTGAACTGAAAAATTTGAATTACGCTCTTACCCAGTTCAGGGACATAAGGAGAATGTTATTTTTCAACAGAAAATACAAAAAAATGATTTTCGAAAAAATTAGGCGGCGAGTTTCCCCATACACGGCGAGTTTTGGATCGGTGCCGGGCCAATTTGGATTTTGGACCTGCCGTGTATGGCCGCCTTTAGACACTTTTCTACTCAATATGTTTATTTAAATTCTGGAAAATAGATACGTTGCTATGGGGCAAAAAATGGGTGGAAATATTCAGTTATTTCAAAAATGAACATATTCCATGTTAAAATTTATTTATTGTTGTTAGCCAAATCATTTGAATAAAAATTTTAATTGTTATAATGGAAATGTTTAATTGATTTACGTCATTGTTTTCTTTAGACTTGTTTGGATTGTCAAAGTAAGACTCCAAATAAGCGCTGCTGTATATAAATAATATAAATATTGGGTTGATGTATAATTATCCGGCGTTTATATCGGCGCGTTTTTCATCAGTGAAAAGTAACGTTTTGTTTATTATTTCTGTAGGCCTATGAAACTAATCTTCTCTATTGTTTCAGAAAAATGCTTGTCGAAAACCATAGTCATATTCGCCATATTATGCTCTACCACTTCGAGAAAGGATGGAAAGCAGCACCGTCTTTGCGCGATCTCAACGAACTTTTTGAACTTTTTGTCCCACCAGACACACCACATAGCCTTCTTACAGTGGACATGTTTCGGTATTCCTTTGGGGGGCGCAACGTAAACCTTTCTTTTGATTTTTTTGAAGAGAAGCCATGACTCATCTTCAGTGACAAGATTCTTCAAAAATGGTGTTTGTTCTCGGTGAAAATTCGAACGCGATCAGCTCACCTTTGGACGAACGACCGAGGATTGATTGACATTGAAGTCTTCAGCCAGCATTCGTGTTGTCAGGCTCTCGTCCTCTTCCACGGCTCCCAGAAGAGTCTGATCGTCGAAATCCGATGGCCAACCTCTTACTGGCTTATCCTCTAAGCTGGTATCACCTGATTTGAAACGGACAAACCACTCCCTATACTGACTTTCGCCGATTGTTCCTTTGCCAAAAAGTTCGTTGAGATCGCGCAAAGACGGTGCTGCTTTCCATCCTTTCTCGAAGTGGTAGAGCATAATATGGCGAATATGACTATGGTTTTTGTAAAATTATGAAGTCAGAAAGATAGATTTTTATAAGTTTGTTTAATAAATAAGATATAAAAGACAACAAAAACATACAACATCAAAACAGCACAATCACCATACCAATACATGATTCTTTCTTTTATAACAAAATCATCATAACAATTTAATATGTTAGTCTATGGACGGGTCGAACTTCTCGGCCGTACTTCGTTCTATACTTCCAGTTGCGACCCCACCTTCTTCATTGTTACTTTTTTTTTTTTTTTTTTTTTAAACATTCACACTTTTTTTCTCATTCACACTCACACTCACACACACATTCACACTGTCTTTTCGGCAGCTCAGGCCATATAAGACATTTACGATAACCGTTATTTATGAATTTTTATATATATTAGGGTCCAGGCATTTTTATTTAAGCCATCTGGTATCCAGATGGCTTAAATAAAATCTTCGGACTGCCTGGGGTCCGAACCCGCGACGTTTGGTATAGGAGGTTAGCACGCTAACCTCTACACCACGCCCCGTGGGCTCATTGTTACTTCTTCCTTGATCATTTTCTTCATTATTACACCTTCCATTGTTGTTCCCCATCTCCTCATTTCTTCCATAATTGTTTGATTCATTATTTCTTTCGTTACTTCCATTGGGTATTCCATTTTCCAGATCCAAATTACTATAATTTTCATTTTATAAAGTCAGAAAGATAGATTTTTATAAGCTTGTTTAATAAATAAGATATAAAAGACAACAAAAACATACAACATCAAAATTTTCTGAAACAATAGAGAAGATTATTTTTCATACAAAAATAATAAACAAAATGTTACTTTACACTTATGTAAAACGCGCCGATATAAACGCCAGATAATTATGCATCAACCCAATAATATAAATATTAGCTCAAGTATAATATATTCAGATTCCCAGAGCGCTCTTGATGCTATTATTTTTTTTTTTTTTTTTTTTTTTTTTTTAAACATTCACACTTTTTTCTCATTCACACTCACACTCCACACACATTCACACTGTCTTTTCGGCAGCTCAGGCCATATAAGACATTTACGATAACCGTTATTTATGAATTTATATATATTAGGGTCCAGGCATTTTTATTTAAGCCATCTGGTATCCAGATGGCTTAAATAAAATCATCGGACTGCCTGGGGTCCGAACCCGCGACGTTTGGTATATGAGGTTAGCACGCTAACCCTACACCGTGGGCAAGCTATTATTATTAAATACAAAAAAGGCTGAGAACTTTACAGTTCTATTAAGCCTAAAATTTACAAGTTGTGAACACTTATTATGAAACAATGTGGTTTTATTAAGTTAGATTATGATGCATAATTAAATCTAGTTTATTTTTAAATATGTTGATTGATGTTGTGTCTATAATATCACTTGATAAATTGTTCCAAGTTTCAAAGATTCTGTTGGTGATGTAATATTGTCTATGCTTCGTTTTGAATTTTTCTTTCTTGAGCTTATATTTATGACCACGGAGACGGTTATCGAAGTTTAGTGAGTATAAGGACGAAATGTTTGCATAATTGAAGTTCAATATACGGAAGCTTATGATTAAGTCACCCCGCCGAAGACGACGCTCATGGAAACTAAGCAAATTGGCCATTTTTAATCTGTCTTGGTAGGTTGGTCGATTGAGACCAAATGTGACCCGCGTTGAACACTTTCGAGCATTCGAGTATTCAAGGTCCAAAAAAATTAGAAAAGTCATGTCCGACGACATTCTCCTAATAATTCAAAAAATAAAATTGGCAGGCAACACTATTATTTTTCATTGTGTGAAGGGACGGACACTCTTCCGACAGTAATAAAGCAATTGTTGATTTTCTTGTAAAGAGAGCAAGATTAAATGGCAATCCGATACCATCTAGAATTCCATGTCGTCAACATTTAAAAATGAATTAAAAAACAAGTGGGCTGAGGAGTGGAGACAATCGTCTCAAATAAAGGGCTCATTTCTTTATCCATTGCCACCGTGGTTCGCACAGCTCACAGGATTAGTATATACTGGTATTTATTTTATATACTGGTATATATTTTGTATAACCCAATGGCCCTTTAGCCGAAAAGGGTCAAATAAAAAAAAAAGACCCCAAACAACACTCGAGAAATTAATCTTGGGGAGGGGGAGTGGGCAGCTGAAATCTAACAATGTTTCAATCATTTTCTCATTAAACTTTGATGTTTTCAGCTTCAATTATGGGACACTGGCGGCATGGAAAGAGTTGCATCAATTACAAGCAGTTATTATAAATTTGCCGAAGCAGCCATTTTAGTATTTGCTTTGGATAATGCTGCATCTTTTCATGTTTTATCTCAACATCTTCTTGATATTGTCACATATGCAGAAAATGCCAAGATATTTTTATGCGGAAATAAATCTGATCTTGAAGGGGCCACGCCTCAAGTGTCAGCTGCGGATATGGAAAGTTTTTGGTAAGGTAATTTTTTATTTTTTTTTTTATCATTGTTTACTAATCTCACTAAAATGCAACCTATTCTGAAAATATTAGCTAGCCTTCAGAAAACTCTTGCCCATTTTTGTCGCCAGCTCTCCGACTATAAATTGAATCGTTTATTTCAGAAACCACCTAAGTGCGCTTTTTTCAACTTTCGGAAAACTAAAGAAAACTGTTTTGCAGCTTAAGTATAGGTCTAGTCTCCTTTAAATATTTTTTAACCAAATCAAAAACATGCTATTGGGATAATCTAAAAGATGTATTTACCTTTAAATTGTACAGTAGCACCAAAAAGACATGATTTGAAATTTTGTCGCTTAGGTGGTTTCTGAAATAAACGATTCAATTAATAACTTGTATTGTCAATAGATAGATAAAAGATCTGAGGCGTCAAGCTGGCCGTGGAAAGGGATTTGTGTATTCTTTGTTTTCTTTGTCCATTGTTTATATTTTTGTAAACAAAACAACTTATATTATTAAATCCCCTCTGTGCACGATTTACGATGTCTTTACAAAGTGGTGCGGGATTAGAACCACAAATTAAAATTTGTATGATAACCCAAATCATTTTATAATTAATAAAAAATTAAAATAACAAACTATTAATATTTATTTTTTCTTCTTTTAGCGAACAATGTCATAATCTAATCAGCGCTACGTATCGAACTTCATGCAAATCTGGCGCTGGAGTAAATGAAATGTTCGAAGATATTGCAAAACATTTGGTAAATACCGTTTTGGCTTAATGATTTTTTACTATGTTAGTAAACTTTTTAGGGTTTCTTTCTTTATCCATTCTCTTTATTAGCCTAAATAAGAGCGCGTAAAGCCAATTGGGACCAAATATTTCCTAAAAATAACGAAAATATAGAAGAAATATGAAGATGACTTAACCTTTAAAAAAAGTATTTCAACTTTTTCGAGTTTTTTTCTTGTTCCATTGTATTTATCAGCTAAATAAACTGAAATTGAGCTATTTGGGTTGTGATTACTTGGATATTAAATAAAATGTAGTAGTAAAATTCTTAAAAAATGTTTGTTTATTTACTCTAGAATAATGAAGCTCACTTTATGTTAGTCAAAAAAAAGATAAAGAAATCAAAAATAGTTAATTTTAATGATAATTTTAATTAATTTTAAACTGGTAACCGTTGGCTCTAGTTGAAACATTATGCTTTAATAGGAGAATTAAATTTACAAGGTTTTCTGTTTCAATAATATATTAATTTGATAATTTTAAGTCTACTTGTTGAACATTTTTTAATCTAAAACAGAACCGATCTTAATTCAACTAAGGTCTCGAGCCGCCTCCGGATCCCTAAATGTTGAATCC
Organism: Euborellia annulipes; assembly: GCA_023213315.1. Lineage (NCBI taxonomy): Eukaryota > Metazoa > Arthropoda > Insecta > Dermaptera > Anisolabididae > Euborellia > Euborellia annulipes. The sequence goes on from JAKCPI010019491.1 coordinate 122,748, forward strand.
GGATCACTGTAATTGTATTATAATTATGAAAAAATACCTTATAAAGAATATTCAATAGGGAAGAGATTTATGTTTTTTAACAAGAAGTTAACTTCAATCCCGTTAATGCCAGATAAATAAACATTTTTTAAGAATTCTACTATCTTTTATTTAATATTCTAGTAATCACAACCAAAATAGCCATATAGCTGATAAATACAATAAATCAAGAAAAAAACTAGAAAAAGTTAAAATACCTTTTTTTATAGGTTAAAGTCATCTTCATATTGCTTCTATATTTTCGTTTTTTTAGAGATATTTGGTCCGAATTGGATTTCCGCGCTCTTATTTAGACTAATAGAAGAGAATGGATAAAGAAAGAAACCCTAAAATGTTTACTAACAGAGTAAAAAATCATTAGCCGTATTCTAATACCTAAAAATCTAAAATATTTTAATTTTAATTTTTTTTTTTCTAGGTTTCGGCAAATCGTTCTCGTTTAGGTCTTCAGACGATTGATAAAGACTCGTTTAAGGTAGCAGCCACCGATCCCGAATCATCCGATCCACCCTGTCTCTGCTAACCCTGACCTCCAGATGACTCTTGACTTTGGCCCTAAATAACTGTAACTATATACATATAGGGCTTCTTAACCTTCATTCAATATATTCATAAAATCTATCTGACTTGTGTTTAGTGCCACCGTCCATTTCTCAAAATTTAGTTATATTTATTTAATTTTTTTTTTTTTTAATCATAACGTTCATCTATCTCATTGCAAATTTAGAATAAAAATATTTGTTTTTTATTAAATTATAAATGGTGTTCCAGATAATTCAAATTTAAACGAACGGTCAACTTTTCCAACAAATAATAAATATATAGGAAAGGGCCTTAACACATTTGTGTGCCCTAACATTCATATATTTATATAACACAACAATATCGCATGCGGTCATGTCATTCAAATATGAATGCCATTTATATATGGGCAAGTCAAAGGCAAAATCTAATTGAGATAATTGAAGAGATAGTGCTAACCCACAAATATAGAGTTCTGAGATATTTGTTTGTAAACAAACAAAACACCAATGGGGAAGTTTGTTTGCTCCAATCAGAGCACTCTAATGGCAATATCAGGCTGAGAAACAAATTGTACAGTCCTTTACTCAATTGATGGTGCTGAAAAGTCCTCGATTTTGTCATAACTGTGGGCTAGCACTATCTATCCATGCCGTTGGTTTTGGCTAAGTTGTAGAAATACACGCAACAATGTGTAATAAAGTCGAAAATTCATTTTATGCTCAATAAGTAAACAACCTAGCATTTTTGTACAGTGAGCGCCACAATTAAGTCCCCACCTGATAGCTTCAGCATTAAGTATATGATATAGTATATGGTAAATGGTGAAATAATTTTAAATTTGAAAAGGTAAAAATAAAATCATCTGTACCAGATTTGTATGTTTTACCTTTTCGGTCATTAAAATTATTTCACTTTACACCATGAAAGATTTAAATATACGAATATCAAATAAAATAATATGGAAGTGTGATTATAGAATATTATAGAAGTAATTAAAAATTTATTCTAGTGGCGATTGAAATAAAATTTTATTTCCAGCTGCCCAGACGATGTCATTTTTATAAGACAAAATCAATAAATTTTTAAATTGAATATTAGGCTGGGATGAGTAGAGTAAAGGGGTTGGAGAGAAATAACCAGCAACTTTACAGCTCCACCTGACGTCCTTTATTTGGCAGATATTTCGATGCGTAGAACACACATCATCTTCAGTGCCGCGAGGATATAGTAGGTTGGCTTAGTCTATTTATATCAAATGCCTTAGGGGCGTTATACATAACGGAGGTGCCTTCTCTAAGCTGATGACCGCTCTGTGTCCATAGCAGAACCTCCGTTATGTATAACGCCCCTAAGGCATTTGATATAAATAGCCCACCTACTATATCCTCGCGGCACTGAAGATGATGTGTGTCTACGCATCGAAATATCTGCCAAATAAAAGGACGTCAGGTGGAGCTATAAATTTGCTGGTTATTATTCTTCAACCCCTTTAATAAATTTTTAATATTTTATAATTTTAATCACCCCTTTCATATCATGGTCGCAACAGACTTGGAACAAGCAATTAATTCAATACAATTAAAGATGTTTCTGAATTTCCAATGAGCAAGCAGCTAATACTATATTTATTGATGTGCCAGGGCCGACGTTTCGGTCACATATAGAACCATCGTCAAGGCCAAGCCATTGGCCCCCAGAGGTCATATTTGCTTAAGGCAATAGATCTAATAACCAAATTAGAGTACATGGGACATTAATGGGGTATTTATCAATGGGCTTGGCCCTGAGGATGGTCCTATGTGTAACCGAAACGTCGGGCCTGGCACGTCAATAAATATATTAATAGTATTAGCTGCTTGCTCAAAGGAAGTCTTAACATCTATATATCATCAGCTATATATCTTCGTCAAATATAATAGAATTAAAATAAATTTTGATGAAAATAAAGGGAAAAAAAACAAAACAAAATAAAGTTGAATTCAGAATATTTTCTTTTATTCTTTCATTTATCACTTAATACTTAAGCTTGCGTGAGCATCATTAAGAATTTTTTTGTTCTTTTAATGTAAACAACATTTGAACACAAAACGACAACCTAGCATTTTTGTATCATCATCAGAGTTTAAATATACAGATTTTCGATTAGAATCGGCTTTCAAAATTCAATTAAATATTATTAATATCATATGATCAGGACCGCCTCAAAAAGAAAAAAAAGTTTACATTTTTTTTAAATATGCAGTTCAAAAGGTGAAAAAAAAAACAAATATTTTTAATTTAGAGCTGGAGTAATCTATTAAAATTTAACATTAGGAATTTACGGTTGATTTTTAAAGGGTCCGGGCTCCCTCAGAGGCTTAGGGCCTCGGGATTTATCTACCCACTGGCTTGCATATGATGATTCAGCTTCTACTTAATAAATACTAAAAATAATAATATAGTTGTGATTAAGTAGAGGCTGACTGAATCTTCTAATCTAATTCTTTTTATATCATATTCATTCATCTTACAGGTGGGTCGAGCTAGAGAGAGAGAGAGAGAGGGGGGGTGGGGGTGCTCACTCCCTTCCAACCGTGGGCGCAGGGTTTGTTACCCCTGCTCTAGACTTTACAATATTGAGAAAAATCTGGTGTGACTGTCGCACCAGATTTTTCGTGTCGACATATATTTAGTTTCCGCCAATATATATATATATATATTTTTTTTTTAAACACTCACACTTTTTTTTCCATTCTCACAGTTTTTTCGGCAACTTAGGCCATCGACGGAGGCTAGTTGCCTAAATAGAGTATGTCAGGCAGACAGACGGACATTAGCGAATTAGATATATAGATTTTTTAAAATAAGGAAGTTCCCGCGCCGCATTTTGTATATACTGGTATAGACCTTGATTTGTATTTTAACTCTGATGATGGTAACCCTGGGCGCGAAATGTAAAAGAACAAAAGTTTAATTCTGACTTTATTAAATCCCACAATTATTTATTAGGTAAAGTTGTCCGTTGGCAGACCCGGCGCACAGTGCAGTGCCTCACGGATTATTATCTGGAACCTATTTAGTCATTAATAGATGCTTAATTAAAAAAAAAGTTAGCTTTAGTCACATGGTCAGATAGTTTATAAAATGATTGAGTCCAATTACTAAGACTTATAATACTATTCCTAGTCCTTTAATGATTTCAAATTAAAAAAAAAAAATAATAATAATATTAATCTCATACCGATTATAATCTAACTATATAAGAAACTATTGTAATCATCAATTGCATGCTTCTTAAAAAAACAAAAAAAAAAAAAACTATTATTAATATTTATTTTTTATTCTATTGGTTTGATACAACAAAACGAGAATTGATTGACTGGAAAGTATCTTAGGCGTTATTGTTATTAATAAAAAGGGCTTTTTGAGGTCACAGGCGATTAATTTCTCCCCAAGGCGTGGCTCTTCGCCTTTGAATGTTCTATTCTTCTTAAACAAATCGCGCTAATAGATTGCGTCTTGGCAACGGAGAAATTGCTTAGCCGAGTGCGGTGCTCTGGGCTTGTAGATCTTGGGTTAGAATATTTGAGTTAATAAATATTTATTGCATGTTGATGGATTAGAGTTTATGGCTCCGATGAAGGCATTTTGTTGCCGAAACAAGTCTATTTGCCCCTACTTGTCATTGTCAGCCAAGCAAAAAAAGGAACATTTCTCAAGATTCTATTATTTCATATATATTGTGCTATCAATGACGATGCCCGCAAGACGAAATCAATCGCCTATTGGTTGGGTGCGCGATGGAAGCGCCAACTGGCGGTTGCAATTACGGAGGACTTTGAAATGTCAAATGGCTGGCTGTCATTACGCAGAGTAAATAAACAAACAAATAATTTCAATGAAACATCATAATTAAAAAATTGCACAATCAATTAATTTCCGGATAGTACACTCAAACTGTCTTTACGAGAAATAAGTAAAGAAATATCCAGTTTGCCCCAAATAATTCAAACATGCTACCTCTCCTCTTAGGGTAGGAAAGGGAGATAGCCCCACCGTGGTATCACGAAAGGGCCTAATTGGCCTAAGTGTGTTTGTTCCCTCTCTGGGAACGGCCACTTCAACCTAACCTAAGTAAAAAAATAAACAAATTTTATCGAATAAAATAAAACAAAAAGTAAATTACGTCCTACTTCCTACAACATTTAAAATAATATTAGAAAGAAATAAAGGGGTTGGAGAATAATGAAAGAAATGTTGGTTTATAGGTTAGCTTACTTTTTTCTCTTGTTACCAACTTGCTTGTGGAAATTTATAGAAATTTGTGATCACTGTTTTTACCACTGTTCTTGTAGTTAACTACGCAGCAGGTTTCGTGACCGATATTTGATTATTTATGCTTAATAACGCGTAATACTACGTAAATTTCAATAGTAATAAGTGACAGTTGGGCCTCCGAAAGTTCCTTTTTTGGCCACTGCGAGCGCTGCGTGGTTCCCCCACCATCTACTTCGCACCCAGCCAATAGATTAAATAAATTAATAAATATATATTAATATTAACGACGCGCTTAGAGGCATTAGTCCTCGGTGGCTAGGTCCAAACAAACACGGTACAAATTTAAATACAATAAAAACAATCACAACAAAATAAAAATAATTATATTATCTCTATAATTAAAAACTTCAAATGCGCCACTTCTTTTTATTATCCATTCTTTTCCAGCATTTAGGAAATTATTTTTTCTATAGTTAAAGGGTATATCATTAAATTTTTTAAGAAAAAAATAAAATTCCACCTCTGTCTAATTGGGATTCCAAACTCTAATAATATATTTTCTCAAAATTATGACGAGATTATGCATGACAAAAGCCCCAACGCAACACCGTTTGTAACAATAGCAAACAAATATAAAAAATAAATACTGCCGTGATACTTTTCAGTAAAAAATTCTCCTTTATTAATTTTAAAATATATTGAATGAGGAAAAATTATTTTTAATCGTTGAAATTGAATGAGGGGCCTTTAAATCAGAGACAAAGACGCAACTGATTTAATCATTGAATCCAAATTGATACCAACGATTTACCAGCAAGTGACCCGTAACTACGGTAAGAGAAATAAACAAATAAATATCATTCAGTCAATAATTACGACACTAATACTATTAAGTTTTTTTTCTTCTCATGAATTTTATTATAATGTTATTAATAATTAAAAAAAGAAAAAGAAAGAAATTTTACCATTAAACACCAAAAATTCATTTCGCCCTTGAATTGATTGATAACACTTTGTTGTTTAATTTTTATAATCAACTTTTAATACTCTAGTTTATATATATATATATATATAATCTGATCATTCAATATATAATTAAATAATATTGTAATCATATGCGATTTTATAATAAAGGAAAATAATCATTTTTTTTTTTATCTCTCCATTTTCCTTTACACTTCCTTGTTCAGATATAATTTATTCATAATCTAGAATGGATGTGGGCTCGCTGGTGTAGCGGGCTAGGGTGTAGGCTTCTACAAAAAAGATCCATGTTCAAATCCTGAGCTTTCGGGATTTTTTCATCGAATGAAAATATATATTTAATGTAAACAAATCCTCAAGCAGGCACTGGATTGGAATATTGGATCTCATCACAATAGCACTCAGGCAACTCTACGTGAAGAGGGAGTTGCTGTGACATTCCGTCCTGTGGAAAGAAGGTTCCCTCTCAGTGATGCATTCTCCGAAAGGAGTTGGTGCTGAGGAAGGCCTTCCTCAAACTAGGAAATCCTCACTAGAATAGAAGAGGTTGGATAAAAGGAACCAGAAATAAGGATTAGTTCACTAGCTTGAAACGAACGCAGGAGGAGGAGTTAGTGATAGGAAATAATGTAACTTCATGGCGGCCGGTGGGTTTGAGGTGTGTGTCTTCGAACACGAAAGCACCTCGGGTAAATAAACAGGGGATCCCGATAGGAATTTCAAATAACTAATAGTTAACTAACTATAGTGGTAAAGTACTCGCTTTCAGTGCCAACAATAACTCAAGAGGCAAAATAAATAAATTATTATATCAATAATATAAATAATTTATTTGAACTTTTTATTTTTTATAAAATAATAAATTATTATACTAAATTAGTTAGGGAAGTCCTTTGGGAAGGCTTCTCCGATGTCGGACGGATCGTTGCGATGTAATTGCCCATCTATATATCGTCGTTTGTAGAGATCGTATATGTTCAATTAATTTGTGCTCTAATGCTTCAATTCGTTTTTCAAATGTTTCTGAAACAAAAAAGAAAACACATTTACTGTATGTTTATTCATATATATAATTATTGATATATAAATTTATTAACTAGGTAGTAGCTTTGTTTGAAAAAAAAAGATTTTGTGTTTGATTGGGCAGAAATCTGTTGATTGTACTGAAGATGATTCGATAGCACTGGGGTCGAAATATTTACAAATAAACGAATAATACGCAAAGGTATTTATTTTTTGGCCGACGGTCCTTATAATTAAATTGTATAGAATATTTCATATTAATTGTTTAATAAATTACAGTATCATTAAGATAGATCAGAATAGGTCTTTTTATGTGTAAAAACTACATGTAGAAAAAGAGGAGTCGATTTTAAGGTTTTCTTTCTTTCACTGTAGCTATCGATATATAAATCCTATTATATGATTATCATATGAAATAAAAATAAGAAATTTTTCTTTTTTGGTTTGCCATCTAAAACCTTCCGGATGTCATTCAATGAATGCCTACCGCTGGTGTAAATGCGCCTTAATATATATATTTATTCTTATACTATACATCTTCCCGAATAAAACGATATCATCACATCAGTATATAATATTTGTTTCTAAATTTATTTAAAAAAAATTAACATTAATTGTAGTAAATCAAAATAAAGTCAATTGAAATTTATTTTTAATCAAATTAAATAGAAATTATTATGCCACAAATAGATTTTGATTTAAAAAACAAAGAAAAAGAATATTTACTCTGAGTACATAGATCGGCGATGACGCGCGTGAGACTGGCCTTTGCTTTGGCAACGACATTGTCAGTTTTGACCTGGCATTCCACGTCGAGTCGTTGCGGTTCACTTGCGTTGGCCGACGATGGGGCTTCGATTTGAATCGATCCCCCGCCTTGCTGCTCACTGGTCAGCAATGCTCCATGCAATCCCATTAGATGCAATGCCAAAATGATCAGCGCTAAAGTGCAGACGCGACGCATGACGTGGCGCTCGGTTGAGATGATTAATTGCAGAGCAGCGCCCGGCACCTCTCCATAAACTCGGCTATAAATATCTCACTAAGCTATTTTCTCGAGAGGATCCATTCAAAAATAAGCCCCCGGCATTTTAGACATGATAATTTATTTATAAATATTTAATATAGAGATAGATAAAAGATGTAAAAGCATTTTTTTCATGTCCATTCTTTCTTTCTTTTATTTTTAAATTAAAAAATAAAAAATTTTATTTCAGACTTTTCTTTTAAACAGTCATTTGAATTAATAAAAACTCAAAAAAAAAAAATTCAAATATTTTAGAAATAATATTTACACGTCATTTACACTTTGAATATTAAATTCACACTAAAAAAATAAATACGCAATTAAAAAAATAGAGTTAAAATAAATTTAATTAAAAAAAAAAAAAAAAGAAAAAAGGATAATGGATCATGTTGATTCTGATTCGACACTCAAAGGAATCGACGGTTCTGATTCTGCTCGTTTTTTCACTGCCTCCCCTCCGAGTGTCTCGGCACCAGCTGCAGCATCTTCCAATGATGTCTCGCAAGTCAATTTTTCTTTGGTTTCGATAATTTCTAAAGTCTCTTTGTTTTTCACTTCCGGTTCAGGAGGCGGCAATAAAGCTTCATTTAATGAAATCTGAAATTAGAAATAAAATTATTCTTTGTTTTTTTTGTTATATAATTTTATTTGAAATAGTAGATTTCTCGAAATTGGTCTTCGTAGATGGGCCAGGGGCGTTTATAAAATTGTTTTTCGGGCCTAAGTTGCCGGAAAGACTGTGTGAATGTGTGTCTGAGTGTGGGTGTGAATCAGAGTGTTTTTAAATATAAATTAATATATTAATAATATATTTCATTTTTTTATTACTTTTATTTATGCGACGCACTTTTTCAAACAAAATTATACAAATTGATGTGTATATAGATTTGGAAAATTTGGGAGGGGGGTCTGACTGAGCCCCCTTGAGATGGGTGGTGTAATCAAGGACACAGGATTTTCCTCACGACGACGATTGGGATGTGAATCCTTTAAAAGTTTCGAAAAGTATAAACAGATTTTAATGGATTTAGCGAAAAAAAAATTTAATCTACTACAAGATGATAAAAAATAGAAAATAGAGGGACAAGTAATTCGGTGATCATGGAAACTCTGAGTTTTTTTTAATGAATGGATGGATAAGGGGAAAAAAGGGGACAGCTGCCTCCCTTGCAAACTTGAAATAAAAATGAAAA